>JAQIXG010000737.1:0-28135 GCA_034700105.1 Oconnorella tubifera
TTGTTGCACCTTACCTATTTTTTACACAACAACGCAAAAGTTATAAAATTTGTTCCTGGTCCATCTTTAATTATCCACTTATAATTGAATTTTGCTTTAAATCGCTTGTCCCGTTTCGCAATAAATTCTGCATTGTACACGCATTGTCATTCATTAAGTGGAGTTTCGGCCAATATAAGCATATAAGATACTAATCTAATCTAAGCGTGCTTATTAATCCATAACATGATGTTATGTGTTATTCTGTTTTAGAACTTTAGGTATTCAATATTTCCATTAAATTCTTCTGTTGATTGTTGAATGATATCGGGTGCGTCAAGGAATAAACGTCCGAAGCGGTCCAACGATGATGATCAGCACCAGCGGAAACTCGATGCTTTTTAAACAGCCAAGACGTCTTCTTTGTCAGAAACATCATCAGCTCCAGCACCATTGGCAACAAATGCAGACATTGTATCGATAGAAAGCGATAGACTTTCTATCGCTTTCAAATCCAGTGGTGGTACTACGAACTGGGATCTTCAACCAGCAGTGGCTAAATTCATGACAGTGAAAGACAAGAGACAGACAGTCCCAGATATTAGCAAATATAAAAACGTGAATTTATGCGAAATTTTTTTGATTAAATTACGGTTTTGACTTTTGAATATTTGTTTATAATTCAAGCATATTATCACGTGGGATAACTTTTTAATTTTTTATTTATGTTGTATAATTGCATTACATTGTTACTGATTATCAGTTATATGTCACGTAGTGAAAATTTCTTAGACGAGGCACTGCACTTCGGTGAAATTTTATGTATTCAACATATAAGAATAATTTTTAATATGAATACTATACTTGTATAAAAGAGATATAATTATATCAGGTTCTCCGCAACGGTTTTCTAAGTAGGGGGAAGCAAATTTTATCTGACGACCTTTTTACGCTTATTTAAAAAAAATCTACTTTGGCTTTTCCCCTTCCATATTCACAGGCTTTCGACTACAAAAGCTTATTCTTAATTACTATTCTGTGAGATGGATGGGGTGGGGGGCGAAATTCTCAACTTTTCATTAAATAACCTTTGTAAGACTTATTAAGAAAAAACACTTTTGGGGGGCAACTTCTGTCAAATTTACAAAAGTTTGTTGTTATTTACATTGCATCGTTATGTATTGTCACATGCATAGGCACAGGCCTAATTAATAAATAAATATTAGTGATAAAATAGACAATTAAAATTAAAAATAATAAAAATAATAAGAATAAATAATATAAATTAATTTATGGAGCCCCTACTGGGGGAGGGACAGGAGGACCAGGGATCCTCCGACCACGATGAGACGGGTATTCAATGCTCGCGACGAGACGATCAGGGGGAGGTTGGACGCTTGAAGGCTTCTCAGGGCGACCAGGGGGAGGACGAGGTGTTGGTCCTGGGACGCGTGAGACCAGGAACGACATATGAAGGACAGAGTCGGGTAATGATTGTGTTTGAATGAAAAATGAATATAGATTATAATGTTAAATAATTTATTCGTCGGCAATTCTGATAAATTACAATGAAAATGTTATGACAGTAATGCAAATACAACAATATTTTATATAATAAAGTTGTATATTATTTGAAAAATACTGCGTGATAAACAACAGTTAAAACTGTTATAAAAATATATAGAGTTGATCTAAGAAATTACGTATGCAACATTTGTACTGTCAAAATCTTTGAACATTTTCTATGAAATGAAAACTCTTTATTTTGCTAGTAGCTATTCTATAAACTTATAATTTATCATCTGATTTTGTTTCTTACATATTGTTGAGTCTATTTGAATTTATCTTTGAAAATGATTCGAGATTTTTTATTGCATTTTTTCAGTGTGGAGCAATACTGTCTGTACTTAAAGACGAATTCCTGTGTAAAAATTTTGGTTTTAATTTTTCGCGTGAAGATGTATTCTATTCCAGTCAGGTATAATTCCCATGTCAGAAATGTTGAATAATATTTATATCAATTGACTAAGATTAAGTTTAAATAATTAATAGTTATAATTAATAGTTAATTAAAAGTTATAATTAATAGAGTTAAAATGACATTAAGTTAAAGCTTAGAGTTACTTTTCAAATATGTTTGATAGTCAACATAGAGTCGAGATAACCTAGTTATTAGTTTATTACTATAATTAAAAATAACTAATAATATATTGTATTTAAGTTCAGTATATTAATTACAAAGTTCATTTATTTTTTTAACGGCTTATTTAGATGGTAATCTAGTTTTTAATCTATTATTATAATTAACTTAATAATAATATATTTAATTTCAGTATATAATTACAATAAGATCCGTTTATTTTATTAGTGGCCTCTCCCGCGCATAGTTTTTATTCTCTATCGTCTAATCCTAGCCTCCTACTCTCTCTCAATCCTAATCTATAGCATTATCCGCTTTGACCGTATCACCTGGGCCCTCCCCTGGCCCGTCTGGCTCACCCACTGGTCATACCTAATCCTAACCCTTCACCTAATCCTCTCCTTCGTTATCTCTCTCCTTCATTCAAACATCCGGCGTTGCTGCAAACGAGAACGTCTTCTTTCCATAACTTTTACCCTAACCCCGGAAACATCCGGATTTCCCTCTTTACGTTGGTACCTCCAGTTCGATTGGTTTCTCTTCGTTATCGCTACCTGCGCGGCACTTCTCGTCACTCTCGTCTACTTCAGCGCGCTATTTCCATCCAAACATCTCGCGTATATCTCAACCAGCGACGCTAATCTACATCTTATGAATTCCGTTTTAGTTTTTCTAGAATTTTGCGTTTGCGCGATTCCGGTTCGCATTGTGCATTTTGTCTACACGATAGCATACGCAGGGGTTTATTTGGGTTTTTCCGCGGTTTATTGGGCGCAGGATCATAATCACACGATGTATCCTAATGTGTTGGATTGGAATCATCCTGAAATGACCGGGATAGTTGCTGTCGTGATTGCTTGCGCTGTTATCCCGTTGATAACATTGGTGCTGTTTGTGGCGTATCAGATTAGATTGTTTTTGTACAGGAGATGCTGCCTGCGGAATTTGTGACGCGTAAATTAATGCTAATTCTAACCCTAATGTAAATTGTTGTACTGTTTGGTAACATTTATTAGATTAATGTAAGTTTTATTAGGTTTAAATGTTATATGACTTGGCTGGTCAAAACGACCCAGACAAATTCTCTCAGACTATTAATTTGTAGGGTTAGGGTTGGAGTTAGGATCCGGGTTAATGTTAGAATTGATGTTAGGGTTAGTGCTAAGGTTTTTGGATGATGTTTAGGGTTAGTTAGAGTTAGGGTTATTTAATGAATTGATGGGGCCGTTTATTGTAAATGTTTTTGGGGTCGTTTTGTCAGTGTACCATTATATTATGATAATTTATATTACGTTTAATTATATAATTACATCTTTGCGGACATTTGATTAAAGTAAATATATTTATGAATCCGGATGCTCATTAAGGGGGAGTTAGGATAAGTAGAGGCCACCCCTTCTCAATTTAGAAGCTAGGTAATTCTTGATTTGACCATAAATACTCCCTGAATAATTATTTGATGTCATATGGTAATTGTTTCTTTAAAAATATTGCTCTGTTTACTAATGTTTTTACCGTAATTGAAGTCGCGAATTGATTTAAAATGTATCGCTCGGATATTAAACAAAATTTTGAATATATGTTTGAGCGTATTTTTATAATTAAATGCTCACGAAGCTTTTTATATTGTAATCATTTTGTAATTTTACCTTCTAATAGTATATTTCTTAGAATCTTTACGATATATTTTCTAGTGCCTTTGTTTATACTCGTCACTCTGTCGCTCACTATATTTTATCAACAATGTACGCACGACTATGAGCTTTATTAATGCCTTTTTAATTATACGCACTTTTTAGATTTTAATATAAAGTTAGATGCATTGTATTATGTCGTTATTTATGTCGTTTGAAGTTGATATATTTTTATTTACGATTGAAAATGTTTGAATTTCCTTGCTGAATATTTTTCTACATTTGTGTTTTAGATTGCACACCTTTTATTGCATTAATATGTAGTTTATAATGGTATAAATAATTCCTATGGCATTCCGTTGTAAAGGGTATTATTTTAAAAATTAGTTCCAAGCAAAGTTTTGGAGTATTTTTAATGAATCTATCCTCCTCCTACTCTCTATATCTTTTTATTAAACTGATTAACTGATTTTATTCTCTTCTCAGTATACAATTGAATTTAGATAGTAAAATTAATGTGTCTTATAAATTGATTATAAATTCCTCCAGTTTTATTAATTTGCGTTTAATCATGTTGGTAAAATTATTTTAACACGTTTTTAATGTTTCTAGTATCGTTTTAATACGAAAGTTTATTTATGTATTGCCTTATTCTAATATTAATGTGTTATCGTTACTGCAAATAAGATTTTGAACATTTTATATACTTTAAATACGATTTGTTGTTGATTTGATAATTAACGTAATAGTGCATTTTTAGTTTTAGTCATTTTATAATTTTTATTCAATGAATATTCATGTTAATGTAGCTTTTTTTAGTGAAATCTGTTTCGATACTGATTTTTTATTCATATTGTTAGTTTAAGTTTTTATATATTTTTAATCTTTTTCTTTATTAGTAATTATTCTAGCTCTCTCATTCTCAAAGAAAACCTATTTACTCTGCTGCGTTAATAGTCAAGCGTTCACTCATCACTTGTTTCTAGCACATCACGGATCACTTCTATTTATGCTGATGTGACATTAAACAACAAACAGAAAATCTTCACTAATATCGCGTTAATTTATTAGTGATAAAAGTTGATTGCTTTTATTGACTGGCGATTTTTGTTTTTATATTCTGATCACCAATTTATCGCTTGGAATAATTTCTTTAACATTCGAGTTCTAACCAGAATAAAAATAAGAATATATTGTATTTGTTTCAATATAATGTCTTTGTCAGCAGAATGGAAAAATGTATGGTTTATGTAATAAAGGGTATTGTGTGATCGGTGCATTAATCACTGAGACTGCATTCCATATATCTTTCCATTTGGTTTTAACTTTGCTAAAGATTCTTGCATTAATTGTAAACCAAAAATTATTAACTAAAGTTAACTTTTTCTTATTAATTCCTTTATGAAATGAATATCTGTATTTAATTAATGTTTCTATATACATGCCTTAAAATTATTACTTTCCTTTGTATAACGTGTTATAAAATATACAGTGTATGTTATGAAATATAATTATTAATTTCTACTACGTCTAGATTAAAAATTGCGTCTTTTAATTATCTCTTTATAATTAACCAATAAAAAATCTTCTCTCATGTCAGATCACATAATTTCATTCATTATTAACCAATCGGAAATGTTCTTTTATATTTAGAGTCAAGCGTTCACGCATTCACGCATCACTCAAGTTCACTTCACATACAGTTTACAGCTAAATCACTTATTTGCCTTTTTGTGCTGATGTGACATGAAGCAACAAACGAACGATTTCATTTGAAAGAAGCTCTTCAAAACAGATTTTATTTTTTGCATTACATCAAGTCAATTCAAATTAATTCAATAAGAAATTTAAATACATTATTTATACAAAAATTCGCTATTATTTCATCGATAAAATCACTCCATTTATAACATAATCTCTAATTTATAAAAAATTCTAAGTCCATTACAGCATAATACAGTTGTTCTTAAATACTTGTAACACAGGGTTATATTTATTTTCGACAATAATTAGATAATCACCAAATGATTCCATAAGTTTTGACTCCCCCCTACCCCCCGCCCACTCCCCCCTATACAAGTTAACACAAAAAATTACTTTCATCCATGCAATATAATTTGTATTTCATAATAAAACAGATTCATCCATAATCGCAATGTAACAAAAATAAATAAGGTTCAGTCAATGAATGTCAATAATAACACAATACATACATAAAATCCATCGAATCGACCCAGATTATTAATTAATATGGTTATAGTTTGGGTTAGGATTCGGGTTAGGATTGAAGCTAGGGTTAGCGGTATAGTTACGGTTAAGCTTAGGGTTAGTTTTTATTGGGATTATTAAATGAATACTTGGGCCATTTTGTCGGGTTAATGTGTTCAGGATTGTTTTTTCTGGGGTACGGGTACTATACATACTTTACAAATATTATATCACCTAAACTGGATTGAAAATGAAAAATGCGAAATTATTGAGTATGCAGATATTGATCAAATTTTTCTACGCACTACAACGCCTATATATTTACAAAAAAAAATATTTTCAAGAAACAAAAATCAGTTCAAGCTTTATACGAGCTGCCCTCCCCACCCCCCGGCATACATCATTGTATTAACAATCCACTGCTTTCTGCACATTCAGTTCAGTATATAATATATTAGTGCTGATCTAACATTAAAATAACAAATGATTATTTCTTAATAAATTAGCTTGAACTGCTAACTGTCAAACGACTATTAATTTATATTTATTGTTTACTTAATTATCTATATACATAAAAAAATAAAAAACAATTGTCATATAATAAGTCGTAGTTTGTTCCGGTGACTCTAGAGGTTATGAAATGACGATATATAACGGGAATGTTGCAGAAAGTGACACTGTTTCATTAACATATAATTTTTTCAAACCGAATTCAATAAAAGATTGTTTAATGTACAATACATACAAGAATACATAGCGGAAGAATTCAGCTGTATAAAACCAGATCTATATCACAGTTCAAATTTCATATTAAAATGCAATCTACAGAAGAAAATTTCAAAGTAAAATGCAATCCGCAAAGGATCGAGATTCTGTAAATAAGCCAATTCTAAATTCGTTTTATTATTAAATCTTTAATAAACCGGATTAAAAAAAATCTATACGTATTCGTAATAAAAATGTTTTTTTTTTATAAAAAAGAAAATTAACAGTGTATATTTAATTTATTCTTATGAATAAATTAAAATCTTTATCTAATAGATAACTACTTCGTAAAAAGCTTCAGGTGTTAAGAATACTAAATAAAACTACGATAAAAATATATATAATATACAATATACAGCGTAAAATTTGAGTTAACAAAAACTGACTAACACTACGAAAAAGTTTGGTTACAAAAACTCGTAACTGCAACAAAAATGAGCGAAAACTAAAATAAAATATTACAGTAATAAACGATTAAAATTAAAAAAACGTAATCGACAACTGAAATAATTTAATAACGGAGATTGTAAGCTCAAAATAACGACTATCTTCTAGATAATTTACTAAAAGTTGCGTTTTAAATTAAGTTAAAATCTATAACAATTACAATCAAACTAGATTAGCGTAAAATTACGATTGCGAGATTTACAAAAATAAAAAGCAACAAGCAAGAATATACGAAACTAATAAAAATGAGCAATAAAATCGTACCGAGCCAAATTTTGCAAAATGACGAGCAAAATAAAAAACAAATAAAGACTCCTGAAAAAATAAAATTGTAACCTAAGAAGTTGAGAACAGAATTAAGAACACAAAGTTCCTAACAAAGGATTAACTCTCATCCAACAACTCGTTGTGCAATTTATAAACAAATGTACAGATCATAATTCTAAATTATTAAAACTATCAGATTAAAAAATACTTAATTTCTATAAATTTTACAAAAAATATCATTCTAATTACTTTTCAGAAGCAAAATAATATTTTGCATATAAAACATAATTGCATATTTACAGATTACATTTTACATATAATATAGAAATAAAATCTAATATTTTATTGTTTCAGAAATTTCATTGTATTATAAAAACAAAAATAAGAGAAAATAATGATGATCTCCCTGTCGTTTAATTATAACATTAAATTAATTGGAATCTAACTTAGATTTCAACAAAAAAGCAATTTCAACAACATATATTCACTCTATCAACTCGGTTTAGAAGTTGCGCCCCTATTCAAAGTCCCATGCGTTGCCCTTAAAGGAACAGGAGGCGGGGCCCCCAACATTTCTATATCATCCTCCGAGGTGGGGGCAGCAACCAGCGCGATATGTCCTTTATTTAGCAATGACTGCGATCTTTTGGGGGGAATTGCTGGGGGTTGCATTTCTTCAACAACTTTCCGAGGTTGCGATTCTTGACCGGAAATTTCTCCCCCCGGATTGGTTGATCGTCTGGGCCTGTCTGGAAGTTTAGGCCCCACAGGGATGCTGCGTTTTAGCCCCCCTGGACTGGGGCTCCGTAATCTATCTAATTTTACGCCATCAGAAGGTGATAGAAGATCCTGATTGGATGATTTTTCTGACCAACGAGGTTGTTCGGAAGTTGACTGGTGATTTGACGGAGCGTGGGAGGGTGAAGGGAGAGGGCGCTTTGGTAGTGTATGAGCTGCGGTAAACGAAATTGTAATAAAATCAAAATATAAAACATAAAAAAAGGAAAATCAAAATATAAAAATATAAAATCAAAATATAAAATATAAAATCAAAATATAAAAATATAAAATCAAAATATAAAAATATAAAATCAAAATATAAAATATAAAAAAGGGACAAAATATAAATGATTTTAAAGTATTAAGTTACTATTTTATATTGAAACATAAAAATGGTGCTATAAAAAAAATTTTAACTTCAAAATAAGGAAAAGATTGAAAGATAGAGATTAAGTTTTCATACCCGGATAAACAGTAGATCGGTTTAAGAGAGTCGCAGGGGAAACGGGGGAATCTTTAGTCACGTGACCAACAAGATGGCTGCCGGCGGACATTTTGTCTAAACTGATACTCGATACACGTGGAGATGTATCTAAAGTTATATATCATCAGTGATATCAAACTGATATCAAACATATATCAAACTGATATCAAACTGATATTCTTTATGATAATATTAGATTACACATAACATATAACGAGCAAATATATTTAAGAAAGAAACTACTTTTTGCATTACAATAATTTTTTTTATTCTATCTAGTTATTACTTTTGAATGTTATTACATTTAAATTAATTATTATAAAGTAAATATTACTACACACAAGTCACTAACACACACCACACATACTACTCTTACATTACTATTACTAATCAAATAATGATCACAATTCAACTGATTTCTTGCTCAACAAAAACTAACACTGACAATAAACACTAGTTATTAATAGAATCAGATAATATTACTTATTGTCACTAAAATAAGGATGTATTTTTGTAATATTTCCATAAATTAGGGGAAAAAAGATTACCAGACAATTGTTCCCAAGAACTCGAAACAAGCGTCGGAGCGGAAGAATTTTTTCGATCAGAACCAGAGGGAGACGAAACCGGATGCTCCTGAAAAATAAAAAAATAAAAACACTGTCAACTTGAAATGTAATAAACTGAAATTTGATAAATATCTCGAACAAAACTATAAATCTAGATATTATTAAGCTAGTTTAGTTATTTCATAGAAGTAAAATTGATGATAAAATTAAGAAAAGACTAGAAGTTTATTAGGATACCCAAACAAAATGACCTAGAATATATTAACCCTACAAAGAGGCAACATTAATTCACTTAATAACCCTAACTAACCCTAAAGCTAGAAGTAACAATAACTTCAATAATAACCCTAACCCGAATCCTAACCCAAACCCGAACCCTAAGAATTACAGTCAGTACTAATTTATCGAGTTGCGATTTCTTGGATATATATCATTATTCTCTGTCTGTTTTATCAACACAAATAAGCCATAGGAATACAAATAATGAGCGACTAAATGTTTGATCAATTAAAATAGAAATTAAGGTTGCCTTTTTGTTGGAAAACAAAAATTATTCTGAGAATTTTATTGCGAACATTCTTACACAAACGTTATAAAATTAAACATTAGATAATATCAGAACATAGAAACATTGCATTTATCATAAAAAATAATGCAAAGAAGTATAGTCTTGTGCTAACCGTAAGAAATGAAAGAATGGTATTACATAATAAGCATGCAGTAATGCTAATAAACTCTATAGAATAAAAATAATAAAATCAAACAATAAAAATCATAACAATACAAGTGCTTAAATAAGTGTTTAAATGCTGTAATTCATGCATGCAGAGACAAAAAACACCCATAAAAAACAAAACAAAACAGAATATAAACTATCTGACAAAAATTTAAAACACTTAAATTAAATAAGTTTAAACTGATTTCTTACAAAATTAAACTAAACCAGTCTAAAAGCAGCAATATTAAATCGTACTAAATAATAAAAATCATTATTAAATCATTAAATCAATCCGATTACCTCATATAATTTATTCAAAGAAATCCAAAAATACAAATAAATCCATCAAAATTCCTCCTATATCCAAACTACACAAATCCTCACAAACCTTTTCCCCCCCTCCCCCGCCATCTTTACTTTCAAATCCCGCTGACAGATGTCGTAAAGATTTCAACTGTTGCGTTTGAGTCACTGATGTCGCGTCATTGACATACCAGCGCGTCGTGAGGGTCAAAGGCACGTCGTGAATTCGAGGCGACGCTATTTTAATGGATCTCAACCGAGAGCCAAACCACGTGGGGGAAGATGCACTGGCAGTCTGGCTACCGGCAGGGGAAGCCTTCCAGTAGAAAAAAGCACGCATTGCAAGATTGTGGTAAGATAGATATTTTGTGATTTTTTTTGCTAATTTATTGCTAATTGGATTTATGCTGAATTGTTTAGTTTTGCTACCTTTTTGTGCGTTATAGCTGTTTTATCTAGCAATTAAATAAAGATATATATTATTTTTTTAGGCAATTATAATTAAATCGATTTGATTTTGTACAATAATGAAAATTCTGTTATACCTTCAGTTTTAGAATTAGTTTGTAAATTAATTAACTCTTTAATAAAAACTTGCGGTTTATTACTTCAATAAATTGCTTAATTTTGTCTATTTTTCTAAGTAAATTTTTATATTGCAATGGGTTATAAATCATTAATAAATTCACTTATAAATTATGGATAATACTTAATATTATTAGATATAAACTTTAGTTTTGAATTATAAAAATGATGAATTTACATTATAATATATGCTTATAATGTAATCAATTAATCTAAACTATATACTAATACTATACATGTATTATACAATTAAAATATATTTTCATCTACTTTCAGTTATGATACTTTTAATCTCCTAATCTATACAATAAACAAATTTACTACAAACAATAAAATAAACAATATAGAAGATAATAAGTAAAAATTACAGTGCAAATAATACTGACTAGATAAAAACAGTGCAGAGAAAATTCAATACAGAAAAAAAGACAATTTAGACAAAGCTGAAATCATGCTTCATTTTTATTCAGCTAAAATAAAGCGCAAGTCGTATCAAACTAAATTGCAATCGTTCATTCAAATATATGGTGAACGGACGTTTCATCAAAGTATGATACGTCAACGGACTGTTCATAAAAGATATTCGTTAGATTTAGGGTTAGGGTTATGTTTAGGGTGAGGTTTATGGTCAGGGTTAAGGTAAAGGTGAGAGTTAGAAGTTATAAGAATCGTCAGTTATAAAAATAGTTCTTGACGAACAGTCCGTTGACGAATCGTCCTTTGACGAATCGTCCTAGAACCATATAAACATGTTTAACGTTTGAAAGAAAATGCATCTAAAAGAACCGATTATCTAAAAAGGATACTATCTAAAAAAGATAAGTTTTGTTACATACAGAAAGTACATTCAAAGAAACCTATCTAAAAACAGCAAAGTTTTGCTATGCGTATTTAAAGCATTCCAAAGATAAATTAGTCGTATCACAAACCTCTACAGTGGTTAGATCACTAGGATTTGAACCTGCATCCACCGAACCCTCGCAGTAAACCCCTGAGCTGTGATTACTGCCACGAGGGGGGGTGGAACAGCTCGATCTGAAATAATTTAAAAGAAAATCACCTTTTTAAAATCATTAAAATGAATGAAATTAAATATAAATTAACATCTAACAAAAAATTGAATTTATGCGCAGTGTAATAAAAGTAGAATATATGTACAGTGAGGTATGTAATAAAGTAGAATATACATACAGTGAGGTAGTACTTCCACGATTACTTGTCACATCCGTATTTGAACTTGTTCGCTCTATTTGGGCCCAGGCTGAAGTGTCCTATAATAATAGCAATAGCCAGGTTGAAGTGTGGTATAATAATAGCAATAGCCAGGTTGAAGTGTCCTATTTAATACAAATTAAACTCCGTTACATTAATAATAATAAAAAAAAATATTTCTAATAATAAATTTTGCTGCTTACTATTCCATTACATGAGCAAAAATACTTGATCACATTAATAATGAAGTAAACATCAACTTCAACCAAACAAAATCTTTCCGTTAAAATCAATCGCATCAGTTCATCTAATACAAAACTTAGAATATTTGCTTATTTTTTATTTCATATAATAAAAGACAAACCGGATCTTTGATTCGTTGTTTCATATTAACAAATAATTGTTCCAGTCTGCTGTGAAGGGGTAACACGTCTGGGGGGGCCAGTTTTTTATGTATAGGCAGAGCGGCTTCTAAAATCTGAATCTGCGCAAAGATTAAACGTAAAAATTATCGCGAATGTAAAAATGAACATCCGAATAACCATCCGTTTATAATTTTCAGTCCAAATTACAATGACTTTAAACTTTTATATTCAAATAACCTTGAGTTTAAATATCGTAAGTTTAGGGCTACCGATTGACCAGGCGCTTAATCAGAGAGTACACTGTGCTGTGTGTGTAACTGATACCACTGTTGACCAATCCATATATCCATCTCACTTGTAGTATATTTCGTGATGGATTTAATATGTTTACGGTGCATTTCGCAAATCTATTGCTTTAAGTCAATTGATCACAGTGGCAATAAAAATATCACTAATAATATCACATTCCAGTGACAGCATTCTTATTTTAATGCGCTCTTTTCTTTTCAATATGTTATTACATTATTAATCTTTAAGAAAACATTGCTAATGTGTTTGTTAATAATTATAATCAATAGATATAATAGATGATAAAACATCGAACAAAATATAGAAAAAAGAAGAAAAAGAAAAAATTCTACCTGTTCAAGAAACAATATTTTCAACTGTCTAAGTAAAACAGCATGCTGAGGATTCTGTATTTTATAATCTTCCGTAAAAAATGCCTTGTAAAATAAAATAAAAAAAACCATTATACAAACGTAACTAAAAATATTTTGTAAAAATGCAACCTTCCCTATTTTATGAACTTAACTTATAACCCGTTACATTATTTTTGATAATTTTAATATATTAATGACACAACACAAATTAGTTTCATAACTCTAAATTTACAACAAAAGAATTAAAAAAATGTATAAATATAAAACTTGGAAATTTTTAATTGAATGGAAACATTAAATGGAAATTTTTTCCATTTTCAGATTTAATTATAAATGTATTTAATATAAAAGCTCCCTTAATTGACAATGATACTTTTATTGAAAACTGAATTCAATTACGAAAAGTCATTTACATTACCGTATTATATAAACGATGTCTCAGACGTAGCTGTCAATTTAAGTGTCTTACTAAATGGTGCAGATAGTGACAAAAAATATTGAGTTCTCCGGGATTTGAACCTGGGCCTATCGCTTTGAGTGTAGAGCTCTAACCACTTCTCTAACGAGCCTTGACAGATCCTACCAAAATAAATAAATAAATAAATAAGCAAGTAACTTACCTCTTGGTATTTACTCACTCCCCCCATCACTGCAGCGTCAATAATACCATTCAGTTTCATCGTTAGCGGATTAACGTTAATCGTAGCGTCGCCTACAACACCAGCGTACTGCGCCACGATTGATCGTAGTTCATTGTTCTTAGATGTCATCGTGTCGATTGCGACTTCAAGTGGCATTAGTTGAATGGTGTCGCAACTGATGACTTCAAACCAGCGCAGTAGACCAGGTAGCGGGCTACACGTCACAAATGTGATACGCTCTAAGTAGAGCGTCTAGAAAGGAAAGGATGAATCAATCGAGGTATTTGTTTAATTAATTAATTATTTAATTAGTAGTGATGATTAGATAATAGGTTATTGGTTCAATAAATTAATAATCTAATTAATCAATAGCTTAGTCAATCTATTATACTTAAGTTAATCAATTGTCAATCATTGATAAGGCAATCAATAATCAATTAATAAAGCAGTCATATAATCAATCAATTACTTATTAATCAACAAATTGATCAAGCAATTAGTCAATCAATCAATAATTCATCAAACAGTTGATCAAGCAACAATCATTTAATCAATCAATCATTTATCAATCAATCAGTTAATTAAACAATCAATCAATCAATTAATAAATCACTGTTACCACAAATAAAATACCTGGAATTCATTTTTATCATTTTTTTCTCCACGATGAAAAGGTCGATCAATCTGAAACCGTTTGACCCCATTGACCCGATAGAAACTCTTAATATTATTGGGCACAGAATCGAGCAACATTGCGGGATCCATTTCTGGAACCGGTCTAGTATTACAGATCTGTATGTCTGAGTGAGAATTAAGGTTAAACCCACAAGAGCTTTGCATTTAGAATAATTACACACAAAAAAGCATAAAAAAATTGAAAATAATAAATATTACAAAAATATATTTAAAAATTATATAGATAACCATACACGAAGGGAAAAGCAAAATTTCCGACTTTGACACAAAATGACTGCAATTAAGTATTTAAATAATGCTTAATTCTTTTAAAACTAATTAGTGATTTCTAAAAAAGGAAAAATAATCTTAGTGACTGATGGCCCAGTAATTTTGATTACTTTTAAAAATAAATCATTTAAATTAACAAAAAATATCAAGAAATTAATACTCCGTATAACATTACTGAATATAAACAAAATCAAGATCAAATAACAATGTATAAACAAACAAACTTCATCACAAAAAAGAAAGAAAAATCATCACCAAAATGAAAAAAAGAAACAAATATCATCACAAAATGAAAAGAAAAAACAAACTTCATCATAAAAAGAAAAAGAAAAGAAAGGATACATTGCCCGTCGCCATTTTTAATATCGTCACTTGGTGGATTGTTACTCGCTAGGATTGTTGCGCCAGAAAATTCCGATAAAAGTCTTTGTTGGAACGAAGTGAGTTTTTCGTATTCGTTTCCTCGATAAACAAACTCCTTGTTCTAAAAGATAAACAAGTTCATTGTTCTAAAAGATAAACAAGTTCATTGTTCTAAAAGATAAACAAATTCATTATTCTAGAAAATATAAACTTTTAGTTGAGATTACAAACAGTATTAAAGTAAAAATAACAGAGAGAGTATATAAGGTTAATATATAAGCTATATATAAGCTATATATGAGAGTATATAAGCTGCATATAAGGTTAATTGTAATGGTAAACATAAAAGACTATTATTCGTTTACATAGTTAATTAAAGATTTCATAAAGTTAATTTTTAACAAAAATACATATTTAAAGCCGCTAAATAACAAATCCGAAAGTTGATCAGACACATTAGTCATTTTGTGATACAATGTCATATGTATCACATTGTACTTTATATACTTTGTATACCTATTGCATTCTGTAAATAGTTACACACTAAACAAAAATAATCAGATTTTTATTTTCTTACTTTTAGAAAAGGGGGAAAACCCAAGCCGTAAAATCCCACTCTAAAATATTCCGGTTCTGAACGATGTTGACGTAGAATCTTTAAATAGAATTCCGACTGGATTTGCTTGAAAAAATTCAAACAAAACAAATAAATCAACGAAAACATTAAACTAAAATAAAACGCATTTAATCTCCAATGATAAATTTTCTTTAAATGAATTTACATTCGTCGTTATTCATCAAAAAAATAACGAGAAATAACATTATGCATAAGATATAACATTAAAGTAAAATAAAAAGTAAAATTATTATTATATTTGTGCATAATTAATGAAACTAAATATGCAATGAAATTAATTTAATGAAATTAAATAACACAAATCATTCATAGCAAAACTTTAATTATAATATATAAGAACTTAAATTGAAAACGTGTTAATTTAATTTATAATTTATGTAAGTTAAACTACATCATATAATATTACACTAAATAACATCGTTATTATAATGTAAAAAAGTAATAAAGTTAAACTTTGATGTTAAAAAGAAGCAAAAAAAATTTCTAACCAGAATTCGACTCAACTTGTCGTAGAGAAATTTCTCCTTATAAACTTCGGCTAATTTTTCACAAAGTGGAATACCGTATTCCCAGGACTAAATACAAAATAAACCAAGGTTGAAATACTATAATAACAATAACAACAGTAATTGATATTCTAATTTTTAAACAAAATTTAAAAGTATAAAATTTAAACGTACAATTTTTAGAATTTTATCAAATTTTAAAAGTATTGTTTACAAACGGTAATTTGTATATTAATTCTACTAATAATTCTACTAATTACTTGCTGCAGGGCATATCATACAAATGCAATAAGTCTACAACTAATAAGTCAACTATATTTCAATATTTCAACTATATTACTCGTATTTCATCCAATTTGAGTACCCTTGATTCAATGGTACCATTGAGAACCCTTGGATCTATCTTAATTGCTTAATTATATCGAGTTACAGACAGACAGACAAACTTAGACAATTATTATATTAGATATAAAATATTTGACTCCAGATTTCGATGTTAAGTTTCGGACAAATAAATTCTATCATTTGAAAATCATTTCATGATTCTATATTAAATTCTCAAAATAAAGCATTTTTATCGATTTTGCGATTACATATACTTTAAACTCAAATTACTTTAACTTCAAACCAGAAAACTAAATTTTCCCATCGAAATTTCAAACAAAAATAAACATCCACTGACTTTTCCCGCATCAAATTCCCCGATGATTTTCATATATAACATTTCCTTGCGTTGCCATTCCGGTTGCGCTGGATAGCCGTCCTCAGCCATCAATAGCCGTTCGCCCCACTGAAGCAACTCCGCGTGCAGCCGTAAAGTGAAAGCGGCTTCGGTATGATTGCCGCAGCCGAGGTGAAGGTCGCAGAGTCGATAAATGTAACGCACGTACATGCCCCTACGATTCACTTCACTTTTGTAGAAATTCTTTTACAAAAAAGCAAATTTAAGAAATTTTTTTAAATTTGAGCGTTATAAAAATTTTAAAGAAATAAATATGTAATATTTTATTAAGAATTTGGCAGTTATTTACTGATAAATAGCAGTAAATAACTAATAAAAGTATAATAATAAATAAAATGCATAAATATCAGTTTATAACTGGTTTATAATCTATAATCTTCAAACAAATCTGATCTTCACTGCAAGGGAATGGAGGAGGGGGGCAATATTTCTATGGCATTCATCAATGCTAATCATTTTACTCTAATAATTATGAAAATATAATTCATTTACACATTTCAACATCAAAAATAAACAGGAACTAGAGGGAATCAAAAAACATAAAAAAATTCCATGAAGGGCAATTTCCTATCTACCCCCTACTCCTAAATTATGATCATTAGTTCTTATAATTTTGTAAATTATAAAAATTAAAATATCTTTGAATGTCTGTCAATTACAAACTCTAGTATAGGCAATAATCCGAGATAAAATGACTCTGATATTAAATATCTTTGAGATTAAATGTCTCAAAGATTAAATTAGTGAGAGATTAATAAGAAAAATAAGAAAAATACATAAAAAATTATTAATCTAAAAAAAAAAACTACCAGTAAATTCATAGTACAAGTCATTCTCTTTTCCTTATTCTCTTCACTCTCTAAAATATTTCTAAAAACAACAACACGATCCATTTATTTATCTTTTAATGTCACATAAGCACAAAAGGAGAATTTGATAAGTCATCGTAAGAATGATGTTTAGAACAAAGTGATGATTGAACGCTTCAATCTTACAACAGTGCAGTAAATAATTTATCTTTGAAACTGATTAAGTATATATAAAGCTCCAAGTAATTTTTGTTCACAAAAAAAGATGGCCGAATGTTTGCAAACTTTAGTAGCATTTGCATTGGATCGTAAAATGTATACACTATCATTCAATAACGTCTTTCGTAATAGCTGTGAACAATGCAAACTATCAATACTGTTGATCAACTTGTATTGATCAGACGCACTAATCATCTCAAAGTTATAGCATTCGTTTCGTATAGATTAAAGAAGATACATTCCAGCTCAAAAGTTCTGTGTACGATCCTTAAATCTGTAGTATTAAAATATCTATATAAACAGGACGCATGAAATAAATTAAAATCTGATTACCTTATAATAATATAATATAACTTTATTAACACTTTAAAATGATATAACATTATTACCAAGAAAAGACAAGCTACAAATTAACCGTATTTCTTATAAATATATTTATTTCAATTAAAGAAGCGATTACCTGTAATCTAGAAGTCGTTCTAAAAGTCGAGCGAGTGAATGAACGAATGACACGCCTGTCTGCTGCCAGCCTGATACTTGCTGCACCTTTGCTAATAAACTGAAAGCGATAGAAAAAAAGATAAAAATGAAATAAAAACGATGCAATAAAGAGATCACGAACATAATGATGCAATAAAGAGTTAACTTTATATCTAGTTTTATTATTATTATTTCATTAGTATTTATTCGGTTTTGTATAATAACTAAATAATCAAAATCAACAGAATAATTATTACAATGATGCAGATCATAACAATAATGAAGATGATATAACAGCACGAATACAACTTGGACTTACATATTTGCACAGTAAACATGGAAATATTAACTGGCAGATTGTCAGATATTTATTGAAAAATTGGCTTTAGATAAGCCAGATCAATATTTATAAACTGGTTTTAGATAAGCCAGATAAACATTGATAAATAAGTACGAGATAGTACTTTTAACAATAATAATAAACAAATACAGTTTGATCTTCTCACTATAAAAACTTGTTTACATTATTCTAATCTCAGACACACTAGGCCTACTATTCTATCATTCTATTCTTAAAAATCTTTTCTTCTCAAACAAGTATAAATTAAACTATAAATCTATATAAATGAGAATAATAATCATTTTAAATACCATAGAAAAAAAATTAAATTGTACAGTAACAATACTAACAGTTTTAAGGGTAAAAGAAATTAAATTTCTTGTCTATACTAAGAGTATTGATTATAAATATCTAGTAAAAACTCGACCTATTCAGAGATGAAATTATATGAATGAAGCCTAAATTGCTTACACCTGTCTCCTTACATAACGAACTGAAAACTGAGAACAAAAAATAAAGACAGGCTGTAAGCTAGCATTGCTCGAAACAAAAAGGTGAGGGGGTGGGAGGAGGGGGGAGGGAGGGTGGCCCAAATATATCACTACAGAAAACATTATAATAGGCCTAAAAGCAATCATGTATTGATTTTATAAGGTAGTATATATTCAATTCAGAGATCATAATGTTATATCAGTAATAGTCTAGAGAGTAGTGAACATAGCACATTATATTACAGTATGCAATATAGTATAAATTACGAAAAGTCTACAATTCGAATAAAATCACAAATATGTTTGCTAGTTTTATAACGTCACATCAGCACAAAGAGATCATTAATGATATCATTAGTGAGATCATTAGTGAACTTGATATGCCTAAGTTTCTGCTAAAATCAGATATTAAAAATTGTTGCCTTTTATGTTTCTTAAAATGTCTAGTTATATTTTTTTATGAGAAATTAAAACAATTACTGAATTTTTAACAATTGACACTTCGAACAGTAAATGACTGTACAACACATTTTATTCTTCGACATAAGAAATAAAATGATCAAAAGCTAACACGACACAACACGAATGAATTAAAAGCATGCATCTCAAAAAGAATAAATCAAGTCACTTCACAATAACTTTATACACAAAAAAACAAACAACAAAAATCACATAATAAAAATTAATACAGCATTTAACAAAAATTATACCAGAAAAAAACTGTCACAGGAAATAGTTACATTGAAACAGGAAGTAGTAATACTTAAACAGAAAGTAGTAATGTAGTAATACTGAAATTAGGAAGAAGATACGCAACGCAGAATAATAAAATTATCTCATAATTTGAGCAAAATCACAAGTTTAGAAAAGTAAAGAACAACACACAAGGATTCAGTACAAGAAAAAGTTCAAACGATTAATTTATTTCATATCGCAATTTGCTCGCAAATATTCGCGAAATGAAATATAAAACAAAACTTAACGACATGGTCTACTCAAAAACTTGAACCAGTAAAATTTTATTAGAAATAAAAACTCACGCATTGCTCATCTCTTCACTGCATAGCGGATAAATATAAAATAAATATTATTATTATTTTTATTTGTTGTTAAAAAATGTTACCACCTCCCCCTGTGACCAAAAATATCCCTCCAACCTGATAAACACCCCTTCACCATTTCGTAAGTTTTACCTAGTTGTAAAATGCTTAAACTTAATAATTACTAATATAACATATTAACTACCTGTTATAATTACCTGTTATAATTATAACGACAAATTTTACAGCGTATGATTAATTTTTAATCATAAAATAAAAGGTAAACAGACAAATCAATCACGTATAAATTAACCACACAAAATGGCCCGTCAATTAATAATCCTAACCAAACCTAAATTTAACCCTAACCCTAGCAACAACTCTAACTCAAACCCTAACTCTAATCCTAACTCAAACCTTAACCCTTAAATGTAAACAGTCAAGTCGATTTTGATGGATCACGGAAACAAACGAATAAGAAAAAAAACATGATTACGTAAAGATGAATAAAAGCAAAGAAGCAGTGAATGAGAAAAAGATGATCAAATGATGTCACTCACATTGAGTTAAAAAGTCGCGTATATTCGTAGTCCCCCCGACTGTTGTTTACTAAAATATCCAACTTGTCAACTAATTCGTTTTCCACCTTAACAGAATAGAAAACTTAAAAAAATTATAATTTTATTTTCTTAACATTGTGATAGTATTAATCTTAATGTATAAATATGAAAATGACTGCTATAACAATACAATATTATAAATTTAATTATTTAAAAGATAAACTTAGAACTTTGGAAAGAGACTTTTTATACATTCTAAATATAAATGTAAACTTTTATAAGACATAGAAATAATGTATAAGACTCATTATGTTAAAGAATTATTGAAAATAGACGCATAGCAAATGCAAAATAGAACAAGTATAAATATAATTAAAATTGCTTGCATCATCATAATTCAAATTATTTACAAAGAGTCAAGCAATAACAAGTTACTCATCACTTTCTTTCTGCATACCCCATCCACAATGGGCCACCAGTCTGTGCTGATGTGACATTAAGTAAAAAAAGTATAAAATATAACTCGCATTTATTCTACAAAATGTTTCACAACATACCTGATGAAAATTTCCATTTTTCATCTGCTCGCATTCCATCATATCAAAGAATATCGGAAGGGTGGCTTTCCGTAATTCAAGCTCAGGAACGAGAGTCATTTCAAGAAAATAACCGACCATCCCGGGTATAAAATGGATCTTTCTATCTCCTAGAAACATATCACAAAAAGTTCAAAAACATTGCAAAAACAAAAGCAAAAAAACATTAATCAAAAGAAAATATTTAAAAAATGATTATTCGGCAAAAAATAAACTCGGACTGAAATTACAAAGAATTAAAACAAGTATAATGAAAAACTTAAAACTGACCAAGATTTTGCCACATAGAGAGAATTTCGTATCCCATTTGAACTCTCATGTCACCATATCTGTAAAGTTGAAAATAGTTTAAAAAAAAGTAGCCCAAAAATATAAAATAACCCACAGATACAAAATAGATCAAAAGAACATTGCAAAAAGAAAAGGGCCAAAAAATTGCTCAGAAATACAAAACAGCCTAAAAGAAAATAGCCCAATAAATACAAAATAGTCCAAAAGAAAATAGCTAACTAAACTAGCTAACTAGCTAACTATCTAACTAGCTAACTAACTAACTAACTAACTAACTAACTAACTAACTTGTCTTTAATGCGCTGTTGTTTCGCCATAGAGAATTGATCCAGCTGCAGAGCCGGTTGAATAATAAATGCAACTCCCAGATGAAAATAAGTTTTCCACAGCTACCAACAGAAAATATACAAAAATAACTCGTTTTAATTAAAGCTGATACCAAATTCAACTTTCTGGTTAAATTTAAAACCTGAATATTTGAAGAATTATTAGAATTATTTGATATTCTATAAATGAATCTCAAGTAATTTAGACAAATATAATATAATACTGATGTTAAAAGGTTAGTATTTAAAAGTGAACTGTTAGTTAGCAAAAGAAATGTAATTATAAGTTTATTTTGTATAACATTTACAACACAAAGGAAATGAAAATGAAAGGGTTCCACCACTTACATTATAATCAAATTGTGAACCTTTTAGAAAATTAGCGCAAATTGTCTGTGATACAAGCTGCGTTGTCATCAAAACTAGACTGTAATAGAAATATACTATATTTATTATTAAACAATTATCATTAAATAAATAGCTATATAAATATACAATAAATATTATTAAATATATTATTATTAAATATTAATAATCATTATTGTTACTATAGTTAATTTATAACAAACTTTCTTAACATTTTATAATAAAATACTTGTAAAACTTTGATCAAATCTGCTTAAATAAAAAAGTGAAATAAATCTTTCAAAATATAAAAAAACATTTTTATTATATATCTTATAAAATAGAAAAAATAGAAAGCGCAATGAGCCGCTCACTGATTGGTCGTCATTCTCATCAACAGCCAATCACGCGGAAAGACATCCTTCTGCGCAAGATCTTGAAACAATATCAAAATCTGCTGTAAAAATTCCTAAAATAAACAAATCCAGTCATTAATAAATAAAATAAAAATAAAAGATTATATAAATTTTTAAGACTGCAAATCCACTTGAAATAATTATAAACACGACGTATAAATAACATTTATTTAATAAAGAATGTGATATAAGAATCAAGAACAAGATATTGAAACAGGAAGTAAAATCGCAACCTTTAACGGTTGAAGGTCACTGTAGCGCGCAACAATTTGACAATACTGCGTTTCATCCATTAACTTTAACATCGATACCAAACAAGCAACCAACTCACCCTAACAAACAAATTCTGCAGTTAATTCTACAAATAGACTAGAAACACAAATCCTATTTTCTTATACTGTACTTTAAAGTAAAACCTTAATTTTACCATAATATACTTCATAAATACCGAATTACTGATATGATACTGATAGTGGAACTATTTTTTCCTGTATTATATTGTTTGGTTTCACATCTATTTTTAATTTAATCTGTTCTGTTGTGTATATTCAACTTTACGTATATTTATGTAAATATTTATCGGTATTTATTTACGCGTAAATTATATGTATATTCAAGTAAATTTACGCTGATATTACACGTATATTAACTTTATGTAAATTCCTCTGCTTTCTGGTCCTGTAATAAGCTATACTGCATAACATTTTATTAAAACAATAAAATAATTAAATAATCGATTAATTCAAAACATAAAGATAATACGATACATTTACTAAATTGCATATTGTAATTAAATAAATAACCACTGATATATAAAATGTTAGATAAAAACTTAAATGTTATGTAAGTAAAAAATGCTAGATAAATATATAAAAGTTAAATGTTAGATAAATACAGAATTTTTAGATAAATAAATTTTAAAGATCTCACAGTTAAAGGATTCGCTCTATCGCAACATAATGTCGTTGAAATCATAACGTCTAAAAGACCGTCAAGTAAAATCAGTACGTTAGCACTGACGTTTAGTTTCTGTAAAAATCATTACAATATTATAAATAATAAATAACTCGTAAAGTTTAATCAATCAATCATCTGAATAATCATACATCGTATTTATCGATGTATTTATAGATGTATTTATCGATGTAAAAAAAGTATTTAAAGAAATATGATCTATTAAATTAAATACAGTTTTTTTAAAAGTGTAAATGTTCATATATAAATAAATTTAAACGATACAAAAAGCACTAAAACAGCATAAAACAAGTTAAATCACGCTAGGACACTTACTTGTGATTGATCAGAATGAATAGAAAGCAGTAATTGAGATAAAATTCTACTGCAAAATCGTAACTCAAATTTTGTGAGTAGATGTCGCTTTAATTGGGACACAAATAAAGGCAGAAGTTTGATCTTTGATGCTACGAACAAAACATCAAACATGTACAGGCATGACTAGACATGACTAGACATGTCTAGGCATACCTAGACATGTCTAGACGTGTCTAGGCATCTCTCGACAAGTCTAGACATGCCTAGACAATCTAGGCATGTCTCGAAATGTCTAGACAGTCTAGACATGTTTAGCCAAGTCTAGACATGTCAGTAACAATTCATAAATATAAATTACATTACTTACTATGTTCACAATTATATTATTATTTTGAAATTAAGGATGATTTAATATACTGTGGACAGAAAAGATGATTGTCTATGACTTTTAAGCCAACAAGGATATTTACAATTAAGCTGATCTAAGCTAACAAAGATAAATACGATTCTTCAATAAATTTCTACAAGAAATTTTTTATTATCATTTCAATCCATCATTATTATCATCATCATGATTTTTTATCAATCACATCCTTGTATAATTTAGCTAAAAAAACTTTTTCTTGACATAAATCAAATAAAAAAAACTCACCAATATTTCCCATAAACGCAGACTTAGAAATTTCGTGAAGAAATCTCAACTTTGCGTTGTCTATATCGGAATGTTGCTGATTTTTAGGCATATTATTAACGACCTTGACGATTAGCTCTGCAAGGTCAGGCATAGGGGTCAATCGCGCAAGTTGAAGTAACATTGACGGAAGGTTATCTATTACGACTATCTAAATACACAAAAAAATAAACGAGAAACGATTAAACGAAATGAATAAATGAATTTTCGATGAAAATTTATATATTGACATCAGATAGACAGCGCAAAATTTGATTGGAAAAAAGGGAAAATTAACAGAAGAAATTGAGAACAAATAGATGTTATAATATAAAGTGCTATAACATAGAATAAAAACATGAAAAACATATTAGTTAGGACAATATATTAATAAGATTATTAAATAAATTATATTTATACGTCGTATTTATAATTAATTAATGCTGGCAGAGTGGACTCACAATCTTAAAAATTCAGTGTGTATAATCTTTTATTTCAATTTTATTTCAACAAAAATTGCAATTATATGAAGAAAACAAACACAATGAAATAAATACAACTACTGGTAATAAATAACAATACAAATAATACAAACAATACTACAAAAAACATTGATACAAAAATAAAACAAAGTATATAAATTATGTAAACCTGAGTCCTTGCTATAACTTCGCTATCGACAGCAAGTAAGCGACACATAACGTCAAAGACACTCGACACCAGTCTATTAAACTCTTCAGTAGATACGGGCTCTGAACCAAACGCTCTAAAATATCGCAAAAACTTTAAATCTTAAACACAACGATAAAACATGATAAAAATATACAAAATCTACACAGGTTTGAGTTGGTATTAAGCTAAAAAGTATGTAGAATCAAATACTTGTAAATATGAATGAATTGCATACCTGATATGAAGTTCTCTAGACTGTACTATGCATTTACTGATGTATTCAAGAACCTAAATATTAAAGAAAGTTTAATACGCACCGTATTAAATATTAACAACGTAAAAAAGAGACTAAAATAACTAATTTATATGACATCTTGACTTTATCAAAACCTCAGAAAAAAATTTAAAGGTACATAATAAAAACAACAAAAAAGAAGTAATACATTCACATTAACTATAGCATCAAAGATATCTGATTTAAAACATAAAGTATGCAAAATGAAACTTAGTTATTATAAAGAGTAAAACAAGATATAATAAAAAGCTACAAATTATTTAATGTTAAGATGTAACTAGAATGTAAATACTTGAAAACATCGTTGAAACTGTTCCTGGACTGATGGGGCGCCGGTTGTTGAAATATTATCTTCTAAATTCTCGCGTAAACAATTCAATAAATCCCTTAAAAAAATATTATATTACAATTGACAAATAAAATAAATAAATTCAGTTTGAGTCTGAACATATGATTGTGTGTCTATCTGTCTGACAAACTGTTTTTCTGTCTATCTGTCTGTCTTACTGTTTATCTGTCCATCTGTCTATCTGTCTTACTGTCCATCTGTCTGTTTAGTAGTCTATCAATCTGTCTGTCATACTGTTTATCCATCTGTCTGTCGCATTGTTCATCTATCCATTTGATTATCTCTCTATCTGTCTGTCTTACTGTCCAACTGTCTGTCTTAGTGTTTATCTACCTGTCTGTTTTATAGTCTATCAATCTGTCTGTCTGTCACTTACCTATAGGCCAGCAAGGCAGACAGATTATTGAGTATGTAGGTGTCCATGACAGACTTAAAATGTTCAAACTTGTTGTCCTCCAGTAAATTAAAAACATGAACCTGCATGCAATAAACCAAAATAAACTTAAATAACAAAATAAATTCATCAAGGTTATTGAAATCAATTTTTGACAAAGAGAATTAAATAATCTTGTACTAGAAACAATCTGCACCCTTCAGCAAAAGAATTAAAGCAAAGGCTATATCCAGAACTTATTCAAAAAAGGTGCACCAGATAATAAATAAATTTATCATATCAGAAAATTTGTTATCAAACAAAAAGTATTATATAGAGGTGTGCATTGTACCAATGCCTTAAAGACGAGAGGAGTTCGTAGTGACTGATCGCTTTTGCTTTCAATACTGAGTATGTTAAATAAAGTATCCATTACGTCTGATAAGAACTGAAAACATAATTGAAATAACAAATAATTACACAATTAATAACAGATATTTATTTTATGAAATTTGTATAAAATCAATATATTGTCTCAATTGTATAAAATTTAAAAAAAGTAATAGTTATGTTCTACATGTTAATATACTAGGAAAAGTACAGGAGTATTTATTTTTAATACTTTTATTTTAAACGTTTGGAGTAATTTTTTGATTTTTATTTGACATAGCATGAATTATATAATACTAAATTACACTGTAACAAAATAAAACTACATTAAATACTGAATATATCTCATTGATGAAATGGTAAAACGTCTAACCCAAAACCATAGCTCTTGGGTTCAAATCCCTTCCTTCTAAAATTCATCAACTAGCCGCATCCTTTAGTAAAACCTAAATTTATCAAATTTTTCCACAGCAAAACCACACAAAATAACAGCAATATTTGAATTTCATTGGGTATTATAATACTAAATAATACAATTTAATACAAACTACCATCTGCCATATTACCTTGACCGTTTCTTCTCCGTCTAATTTCATCAATTTTTCGAGACTCGAGTAGATTTTATCCGGCTGATCTTTCCATCGCAGTAAAGCCAACAAATCGGCTAAAAAACGCAAAAGACCATCGCTTGTCATTAGATGATAAAAATAGTTAATTTACAGCCAATTGCAGGCCACAAATGAAATTATTGTTCGATTATTATATACAGTTTTTTTCAATATAAGTAGAATTTAGATTATTTAAAAAAAAATATTTTAATTGCGCAAAATATCAAATTAAGCATAAAGGATACCAAAGGTTAAATTAAAATTGAACAATAATCGCATAAAAGCGCATACATTCAAAATTATATCGATTAAGCAACAAAAATTTCATATTGATGCGTCTGGGTGCCCCGACAAAATGGCCCCAAATACATTAAACTGACAAAACGGCCCCGTCAATTCATCTAATAACCATAACTAACGCTAAGCTTAATTCTAACCCTAGCGCTAATACTAACTTTAATCCTAACCCAAATCATAACTCCAAACCTAACCCTTAAAGTTAATCGGGATTGATTTGTCAGGGCCATTTTGACGAGTCACAATTTGGCTGTCTGTCTGTCCGTAACAAATCAAATTGTTGACTCACCGTTTTGCGTCAGTTTAGTGGAACATAGAACCGT
>JAQIXG010000738.1:0-28132 GCA_034700105.1 Oconnorella tubifera
ATTCCCCCCGGTTTAATCGTCCCACTCAACACCGCGGCCAAATATTCCAACGACAATTCCCCCATGTATCCCCCTGTCGCAACCACGCTGCCCATCCCGTGGCCGTAAGGACCGATCCCTAAACCGAACCCGATTAATCCGTGGTTCGCCATAGTGCACATTGCTGCTGTGATTTCTTCGCAAGCTTGGATTGAATTTCCCGATAATCGCAGAGTACTTTTTAACGCTTCGACTGAAGAGACCGGCTCTGTGTTTGCGCCGATTAGATTTGAGGGACTAGCACCCCAGTCAGTAGAAGGTAAAGACGCGGTGGAGTTAGGATTCGGGTTGGTAAATTCGTGGTAGGAAACGTTAGGATAAGAGTTGCTTTGCGGGTCATCGATTATAAGTTTGAATATAGTATCGAAAGCTTTTCCTGAGCCAGGTAGATAGCCTTAAAGGTATGGTAAGATAAAATAGATATCATTTTATAAACGTCTATAAACTTAAGGTAGTTTGGAACTAAATATGAGATTAAAATGACTCGTTTAATCAGTATTAGTTTTTTGTTAAATATAGTTAACGTTGGTTTTATTTTAAATGATTTACATAATATAAAAAGACCATTTTCACCCCAGCTAAAAATGCAGCTTATTAACTCGAGAAGAATTACATTTTTCTGTATTCATTGTAATACAGAAAAAATCATCGTACTTATTTCAAATTAAGCAAAAACATTAAGATGCAAAGATAAAAAGATAAGTTTCAAACTAATATTGAAAACATTACATATTCATTGTAATATTAAAGTCTACACAAAAGAATATAAAGATAAACTAGATAATAATAACAAGTATTATTATTTGCATTTTACCCGTCTCATTGTCAATTACAACGACGCGTTCAGGCAGTAAGCTATTTTCATCTTTATTTGATATTTGCACAAATGTACCCGTCTCATCTTTAATCTGTTTTATGTGCGCGCCTTTTTTCCCGATAATCTTACCAACTGTAGCATGCGGCACAACTAACCTCAACTATATAACAAATAAATACGCGCATTTAATTAAACTTACGCGAATAATTTGATATTAATATTCCCTAGCTAAGCTCGTGATTATACAAAAATACTTATTTTGCTGGCGCGTTGACGAAATAAAGATAAAATAATAGTAAAAGTAAGTATTATTTATCCAGCTGAATGAAAATTATTTGAATCAAGAATTTATAATTACTGCAAAAGATCTATTGAACACAAAATACGTATAAATATTTAATGTTTCAATTTTTCAAAAATGTTTCGTTTTTGAAAAAATATCAATTATGATAAAATTTGCAGTCTGCTAAAGTGCGCAGCAAGTTAACAGCAACTTAACAAATGATATTCTATAGATTACAAAGATAAAAACTGATTAAAGAATCAGATAAGAGTTGAATTTGATAGAAAATATTATGCAGAGATTAAATTTATATGAATTACTTTATACTCTTCTGTGGTAGTATCCCCAGTCATTCTTTCTCTCAATCTTGCCCAAATAAAATCATGGGCATTCCTTATATTCTCTGCAGTGCCCCTGATCATGCATATTCTGCCAGATGTGCCTGAATAATGTGAATATTGAAATCAAACATATCTATTTTCAATATACAATTGTAATACTAATACAATATGTAATGTATTGATTCATAATGTATAAAGAAGTATTATAGTTTGTGAGAAAATTTATCAAAATCCTGTTGATATTTATTATTCTTTCGCAACAGTAATGCTAACTTGTAACTTGTTAGACAAATTAAACCTTTAAACAAACTAGAGTCTAATTTTAGTCAAATAAAGTAACTAATCAATCAGTAAGATTATCAGCTATTTAACTGGCATAAATACAATATTCTATTAAGTGCAAAAAGCATTAGCATCAAATTATTTTGTAATTAAACATTAATATATCAGTACCCGGAAAATAATCTCCACCCTTTGATATCTGAATATTAGTCGAGGTATCGTCTTGTAACTTCACGATGATTTCTCCTCCCCTGCCCAGCACTGCCCCGACCAGAGGCGCAGTAATGAGCTGTTTCAGAAGGAGATCACCTATAATATTGAAAAAAATATGAAACATTTCAGATATATTGCAAACTGTACGCAACGTCTAAACTGTACAATTATCATATCAAAGACATCTTACGTGAATATTAAACTTAAATCTGTCGTGAGAGTATAAACTTCTACAATAAAAGAGATTTTAACGAATAAAATCAATATTATTACGTTATAACTAGTTATAAAATATATCACGAGAATTACATCATACGACTACCGGCACTCATCGAACAGATTTCTATTGAAAATCCATTATAATATAATACATTATAAAACAGAGCCAGTCAATACTTTTATTAGTATTATCCCTCGTCGATCGAGGGTCCCCCTCCCCCTCCCCATCCCCCTCCCTCTCCTCGGCGGCGGCCTCAGGGGGAGCATTGGTTAAATTTTCACTGATTTCATCGTCAGAAGCCATCGTACAATAATATTGAAGTTGAACTCAGACTGCTTAGACTGATTTGACTGGAAAAAGTTTACTGCATTTTGTTGGTAATTTCTATATAAAACTTGTATGTTATATCAAACTTTTCATATTGTATAACAGTTTTTCTATTATATAAAAACAGTTATTGATACGTTTTATGTTAATATGTTATAATACAGTATGATTGATGTGGCTTTCAAATAGTGTAGATCATTTGTTTGAAAGTTGATTACGATATTATTAAAGTTAACATGCAATTAACAAAGTCCAAAAACTGAATGTAAATTGGTATAGATCAGGACTATTCAATTATATTTAGCAAGGGGCCAATCTTGAGAAAATGAGGTTGGCCGCGGACCATCTTCATTTTCGAGAGACATAGTGATGATCAGCCAAAGTGTGGATGAATCCAGGGCCGGATTATACATTTATGGGATCCTTTGCCAACAAAAATTTGGAATCTTTTTCAGTTTCTCAAATATTAAACTTTTGAAGATTGCAGTTTATGGAACTTTCTTTCCTATCGATTTTAGATCAATTGGATAAGTGATACCTCAGGAAATAAGGAAGATTGAATCATAATGATAATTGTTTATTAAAAAGAACAATCGACTTTTAGTAAAGTTTATATAATATCGCATCCATTCGTAGTGAATAAATGATCACAATCATTTTCGATCTTTTGCTAAAAATATAGAAGCAAATAATACAATTTCACCTGCATTATTCATGCCTGCAATACTGTGATATTTTTGGTTGACAAAGTAACTAATCGTTGCGTCATAATGGCGCTAATAATACAGCGAGTATAAATAGAACTAAGCAATAAATTAGTTAAACATCTAATCGCTACGTCATAATAGGACAAATTTAGAGCGACTAAAACTGAAACTAAATTTTAAATTAGTTAAACATCTAATCGCTACGTCATAATAGCGCTAATTACACCGCGAGTAAAACTGAAACTAAACATTAAATTAATTAAACATCTAATCGTTGCGTCATAATGGCGCTATTAATACAGCGAGTGTAAATAAAACTAAGCAATAAACAATTACTAAAACTAAATTACTAGTAAAAAGGATATTTAAATTTCTCTCTTACGATACAAGCAGTTGAAATCAATTTGTTTCAAAAATTATTTATTATTAAATATTATTAAGCATGATATATAAGCATGATATTTCTGGTTGTGATTATCAACGCTCAAGTAAAACGTTGGTTAATAATAAATACAAATTGCTAACGCTCTAAAGTTGCATTTAAACAACAAACCACTTTTGAAATATCACAAATATCAATTTAAAATACAAATAAATAGATTTTTTCATCATTTCGGCAATGCTCCGCGGGCCACTTTCTAGGCCTTCGCGGGCCACGTTTGGCCCGCGGGCCACTAATTGAATAGCACTGGTATAGATTAATGAATTTTTATCATTAGCAGAAATCGATTCTCTGTATTAAGTAAGTTGTGTACTTTTTAGAATACTTTTATTGAGCTCAGCATCAATGCAGTATCCTGAAATAACGCAGCAAGACGCACCAATAAACTGCTATACAATAATCATTGTTATTAATGTTCAAATTCTGCAATATAATCTTAGGAAATGCAAATTATGGTGTTAAAGTTTTTGTTTATGTACATTATGATTTGAATATCAACAACAGTTTACAATTTAGACTTTAGTTGCATAATCCAACTTACAAACTCAGTATTAATGTTTGATCAAATTGATACCAATGGGACTTTAGAATCAACATAACAGATCAATTTAAATTTAAATTGATCCGTTATGTTATGTTTAAATTAAAAAATTTAAATTTACACATGAATTTAATTGCTCTGCTCGCAAATTTAAAAAAAGTATAGTTAACTTTTTTCCAAAAGCCTGAACATTCATTACCATTAATTCTTTCATTTATTGAAACAATCTCTGAACGCGTAATAGCTGTTTTTTTCCGCAACATGAATTCTCAAATTCGCTCGAAACATGCACTTTTAGCATCGATATATTTCATACTATATATATAGTATTATAGTAGTATATTTCCAAATTAGCTCGATAATTAATTTTATTCTCTAGAATTATGATTTAACGAATCAACGTGATTCAGCTTTGAAATTAAATTCTAATGAAAAATCACAAAAAACTATAATTTTTCATATGTTCGCAGAAATTAATCATTCAGTCGTATTATTCATCTTAAATTATTATCAGTTTTGATGTTCGATTTCCGTTGAAAGGTAAAATTATAGAAGCGTGAAGGAGGATAATTACAACAATATTTTTCTTTGGTAGCTTACATAGTTATAAAAACTTGTTTTTATTCCATTAGCAGCTTTTATTGTAATGCGTCATTCTTCGTGTTTTCTCAATCACAAAAACTCTAATTATATCGAAAGCATATACTTAGAATTTACTCATCAAATAAAAAAAGTTATTATTTTATTCTATGAAAGCGAGCCTGGCTGAAGTTGCTTGAACTTTGTCAAATGCTCGTGGAGACTCGCAGATCTTATTCGTGTTAGGCTTTATCGTCTCGTATAACAACCTACAACTTTTTCGATTACAATAAACAGCATTTGGTTATTTAAAAAAATACAATAGAGACATCATTACAAGCATCTAGGTTAGAATTTCTATAATCGCACACTAGCACTATTCGCTCCATTGCACAGCAGTTATGCGTTTAGAATAATTCGTCTTTAGACTTCAGATTACCCTGCAATCTTTTATCAGCATAACTGATAAACAGTACTACTTCGCGACAATCTTACTCCTACACTCCAAGTTCTGTTTCCACGAGGACTATATAAAGATCTGTCGCAGCGTCTTTAAAATATAAGTTGTGTCTTTGATGCAACAGTATATAGTATAAAATAAACTACAGATGATATCTGAGAATTTAGAATACAACTTAGAAATTAGTTATTGAAAATTCTGGTTATTGAAGATTCGAAAGATTGTAGCAATTGCATTTATTTAAAAGCGAAATAATATACTACTAGTCTTGCTAATTATATATTTCTTTTCAATACTTTAGTATTTGAAAAATTAATATAAGCCAGCTGCTGCAGGTAACCTTATTGCATTTTTCGTTTTTAAAATAAAAACATGCAGTTTCATAAATTATCAAATTGCAACCATCGCAAATAAATCATGCATGTTACAAAAACTATTTATGGGAGATATACTGTAAAATCATAAGTACTTTGTAGTAATATTAAAACTATATATATTACGTACAGTAAAGCCTATAGATAAAGACTTGCAATGAAGTTTTTTTTAATTTTAAGGCACACTTTAGTATATATGGGCTTAATGTAGCAATCACTGTCATATAATAGATGACCATTATTCATCGTATGTGCGTCAAAATCTTAGACATAATACAAATGTATATAGGTATTTTTCTTTAAAAAGCTTTCTAATATATCATAATAGCATGGTTACATAATATTATTACTTAATATTATTATTGGGTGTGTGTTTTATATATCTTACGCCTGTAATTGTATTTAAAGATCGCTGTAAAAAATACATACTTTGTTTCCATTATGTCTTATGCTCTATATTGCAGACAGCCAACTATAGTATTAAATAACCGATTCTGTTTACAGGCGAATCAGTGACGATATTACTGAACATTTTTTTGGCGACAATGGGACTGTTTTCAAACAAGTTGCTAGTGTTTGTGAACGCGGTGATTTTGGTGTCCGCTATTTATGAAACTTCAGCTGAAGAGAATGCGTGAGTTATAATTAGATTAGTAACAAATTAAGAGGGGTTGGGGGAGGGGGGCAATTAAGTGTGTCATTGTATAAGTTAACCCAGGCTATAATTTATTGTTTAATAAATAGTCAATGATAAAAAAAATCATTCCTGGATGACAAAACTAATCCAAGCAAAAGTTTACAAAATGAATTCTAAAAAAAGTAGTTTTTTGGAATTCACTACTTTTTATTAGTTTTCATGTATGATAATATGCAACAATTTATAATAGCAGTTACTGATTTCATTAACAAAGAAATCGCAAAAGCCTAAATATTTATATACTTCGATTACCTCTATTCATTACAACCGCAGCTGTAAAGAATAACATTGAACCAACTGTAGCATATCGTAAAACGAATCAATTTAAACTTGACTAAATTTAATTTAGACAAAAAATTGACTAGCCAACTTTCTGTTATGCAGCACGTACGCAGCCTACGGGTCAAAGGTTATACGACCCGGTGACAAATATGACGTCAGCGTTACGATCTATAAGGCTAAGTTACCAGTGACAGTAAGAGCTTCGCTGCAGGACTCATCTACAGGCAACACACTGGTCTCTGGGGCTATCAATGTGTCTGCCTCAAATGAAGGTTTTCAACTAGTTTTTTGCATGATAATTCAATTTTAAACAAGAAAACAAAATGATAATGTATTTGAAACATCTCTATAGATCAAAAATATAGGTGTACACTGGAATAAGAGTGTTGCTTGTTTTTGGGCGAATTTGTAATGAAATTTTCATGACTGATAGAAATAAGCATCTAATTTTATTCCAATAATATTCTTTGACCATTTATCTTATTATCTTTATTGGCTTTACTAACATTTTATTGATTTTAGAAAAAGTTTTAAAATGAAACTTATTTTAGTTAGTTGTACTTCAAATAATGCAATAAAGTTTTGTGTTTTCTTGCAGCAATTAGAGACGTGATCACCCTGCAGGCATGTATCTTTATTTTATTTGATGTTTTTTAAAACTAAAAAGAGAGCAATTTAGTAAAGAAAATCTGTAACAGACACAATGACATGCGAAATTTCTTACAAGTAGCCTACTCAGCTATTGAAATAAAAGTTTCTGTTTAAAGCTTTACAGTAATAAGAAACTTAACATAAAGTCAATTGAAATAATGTGCTTTAGCTAAATATTCCTTTACTTTTTGTATCACAGAAAAGTAAAGTATTGATTTTAACATATTTCTGCTAGATACCTGATGTGATTCCTGGATCATCTTATAATCTTCGCGTTGAAGGTTCTGACGGTTTGAACTTCTCCCAGAGTTGTGCGGATTACATAACCGTCAGTGCAAAGACTTTATCACTCTTTATACAAACTGATAAAGCACTTTACAAGCCTGGACAGACCGGTTAGTAAATTATTAATTCAGTACATATGAAAACATAAGTTGTCTAAAAGTGTGAGTTGGTTTTGTTCAATTTTTAAATTGATTAGAATTAGCGTGCAGCTATATGCTTCATGATTCGTTTTTGAATCGTGAAAATACGATTTTGTGTTTATTTGACTAATAAATATTTTGCTATGATTTCAGTTTTGTTTCGAGTGATAGCTGTTACTCCTACGCTGCATCCATACAAAGGAAACTTAGATATTGCAATCTATGTAAGTTTTATTATTTATACACTATAATCGAATTTTAAAATAGAACAGCTTAAGATATTTTGCTTTTTTGTCAAGTAAATGTTATTTAAAATGTAATCTAAAACTGGCTAAAAAATTTAATGAGCAGCCAACGCGGAATATTAATTTACTAATTATATTTCATTATTCTCAGTATATATCTTATAGTTTAAAGTTCAATTATTTTGAGCATCGTATTGTACTTGAAATTATTCAGAATTTTTTGGAAATAATATTCAAATTAAATTAACCATATATTTTTTTTTGTTTACAGGATATTACTAATAATAAAATTGCTCAATGGCGCAATGAACATAACGATACGGGTAATTTAAATTAATCCTAACCTTTATTTTTAAAAGTTTTGTTTTAAAGCTTTTAATTAGTTTAAAAACTTTCTTCTTATTAATAGAAGTAAATTTTCTGTTATTTCTAATCATTGTCTTTTTATTTCATTAATTACAATTCACAAAATGTGCAGCCTTGAAAGTTACAATAATGATATAAATCCTTCTGAAAACTCTTATAACATTCGAATGTGTTGCTTTATAAAGGTGTGGTAAGTAAGGAACTCGTCCTTGCTGATCAAACGCCACTCGGTGATTGGACAATAAAAGCGACTGCTTCTGTAAGTTTATTGTGTCTTTAAATTTAAATTTTTATCTTTAAAATAAATTATTTAATTTGATTTAAAATATACTTAAGTTTAAAGCAATGTAATGAAATATATTAGCAAATTTGTGTTTTTTGTGAGTCTCAGTTTACTATTGATTACTGTTGACTATTGTTACAATGAAAACATTTGACTATTTCAAAAACAATTGACAGTTTTGAACTATTATAACAGTTTTTTTCAACTGTTATGAATGGTATTTATTATTTAATTGTCAGTTATTTATTATAAAGGTCACATATGCATTATTATAAAGATAAAACTTGATATAGACTTTTATTTGGACCCAAATACAATGTTTAATTACATATTCTTATGATATAGCTATCTGTTAATAATGATTTTTGTAACTCAGTTAATTTCTTCAAGTAATTCTTATAGAACTTTTATTGTAATATTTGAACAGGTTTATGCAGCAATATGAGAATCACTGTGATGATGTTATCCATTTTAATTTTCTATCGTTTAATGTTTTGCTTTCAGGGCAATGAAGTGGATAAGACTATCACAGTTGCAGAATATGGTGAGCATTGCGTATGAAATAAAAATTAATATTAAAATTATAATAAGTATATTATGTGCCTATTGTTTGAAATTATAACATTATTAGTGCACCAATTTGATTTTTCATAGTATTAGTCACGTCTTCAAAATCTAAAATGTTTATTTGAATCTTTTATTCACAAAATTACTCAATTATAATAATTTCAATATTTTCATTTGAATAAGAATATTCATATGAAAAGTTTCAGATGTAAATAAAAAATTTGGAGCGATTAACTTTTCCTACACCCTCCCCTCTTTTCTGGATCTTACTACCAAAAATAAATAAATAAATTGAGCTATATAATTTAACTGCATTTTGAATATAGGATATCTTTTCTTATTTATAGTTTAAATTTCTCTTTATATTTAGTGTTGCCAAAATATGAAGTCGATGTAATCGCTCCATCATATTACTTCATAAACATGAATCAGAAAAGTTTACAAGAAGATCTGCATGTTACTATTAATGCTAAGTACGAATAATTTCTAATTTTATTACTGCAAATTATCAAACATTTTGACTAATTATACACCGAGCAAAAACGTTAAAAAGTTACTGCAAAATATTTAAAATCATAATCTTTAACCTTTAAATAAACTAATAATTCCATTGTTTGTTAAAAAACGGTGATATTTTGTTTCCGCTTTATTATCTACTTTTTTATCACTGCATTTTCTATTCATTAATTTACTGTAGTATTAAGCAATGCAAATAAAATATCAAATATATATATAAAATAAAATATATAAAATATATAAATAAAAAAAGTGTTTTTTCCATATCGTTCCTGATTATGTAAAATGTTATTTAGAACATTTTCATAGTGCAACTTTCCTCGTATAATGCCTCAAATATTCATGGCAAAGATTATGAATAAATAATAAATGAATTAAATTATAAATCAACTTTTCAGATACACATTTGGTGAACCAGTAAAAGGTAGAGCGAATGTTACGTTACAAATTAGAAGTTATAGTGCTTGGGACTCTCTAATTTTTAGATACCCAGTTCAGCAGTATGATTTAGAGGTATTAAACCCTAATATAGAAATATTCTAACTAACATTTTTTAATTACACAGCTTGTTAGCTCAATTTTTCATTATTATTCTTGTATTAATCATGATTTCACTTGTTATATTATCATTGTAATATCCAGCACTATCATTTTATTGTCCATTTGTGAGCAACGTGCATTAAATAGTTATAAACTTAGTTAATCCAAAATTATTTAATATCTTTTTTCATTCCGTTATTAAAATCTTAACATTGTGCTAAATGTAACTTTGTCAGCTATTACAAAAACATAGTCTGTAAGTAGAAGTGTCAATGATATTATTTAGTCCTGATAGATACTATTTTGTAAATTCATAAAAATAAATGTGCAACAATCAGAGTTATAATTATTTCAATATTTGCCAATGAATTTGCATATAAAACCAGAAGAACACAAAAAACGTGGAGGGATTGAATGTGCAATTTGCAAAATTTATCTATTTTCAGTTGGCTAATGGAACAGCGCAAATCACTTTAACTTTGGATAAACTTCTGAAACTTCTGTCCTTTGATTCTTGGGCATACAGTGACGCAAGATCTGCCATCTCTTACCGTGACATCAGTATTTCAGCTCAAGTCCTAGAAACAGTCACTGAAACGACCATAACTGGTAGTGGTTCAATACATTGCGTTCCTCAGCGATATTACCTCAAGTTCCTTGATATTACTCCAGATAATTTCAAGTCTGGACTGGATTTCTACGGCTATGTATGTGGTTTTTGAGTTTGGATCTCAATAAAATTACTTTTGTAGTTTGTATTAACGATTAATAATTTCGTTCTTAATTTTATTAATTTAAGAAATGGGATGATTATGTTTTTATTTATCTACTGTATAACCTTTCATTTGATTAGCGCATGTCTTTAGAAATAGCTTTTTTGATGCTACAAAACAAAACAACAAAATAAAATGAAAAAAATTCAATTTAAGTTAGCCGCACTTTAATAGAATTGTTCAATGAATTTATTTTGACTCAATTCATAATACTAATACAGCATTATATCTTATTTTTGCATAGAATTACTTGATTGCATCGAAGCAAATCGTATTTCGTTTATATCAGTTGATATAAAATAACCTAAAGTATTCTTATTACTTGATTTCAGTTACAACTATCACAGGCAGATGGATCATCACCTAAATTTGAAGATGTTAAAGACTTAAAAACGGGCGCATATCGTACTGTAGAAGTGACGATGACTAGTAATTTTCTAGATGCAAGCTACCATTCAGACACTAAAGTTTTACAAGTGAATGTCACTGAGAGTGGGCTCATGATGTTCTCAACTGAAATCCTCGACAATGTTTCAACACTAAGTATATCTGTGAGCATCATTTCTGGTTAATATTTTACAGTTTAATATTTACCAAGTTTTATGGCTTGATGAAATGTTAATATTTTAACAATAAAGCTAACTTTTCCTATCTGCTGTAAATGTCATGAAGCTTATCAGCAGCTATAATTAGAGTTTAATTTTAAAGTCAACAGTGATATTTGAAAACTGAAATTATTTTTTAGCTTATGTTGTAAATTACAGTTGAGTGAGCAATCACTGTTAAATGATCATGAAACATTTTATTTTAATCTAATGAAATGCAAGCATTCGGCTTTCAATTAATGTTTACATCTTATCAAAAATTACGTCAAAAATTTTATTTCAAACATTGCAAAGACAACTTTCATATTGCTGTATTTTGAATCAGAGCGGAGGCTATATTTTTGACCACTAGAATTTTGCTGAGTTGTAATGTTTTACTTTTAAGCAATTGTAGTTAAATGTTATATGTATTTTTTACAGGCGATTTATTACGATAATCTGGCAGCTAGTCAGGTAATGGCCTCTGCATACCCTACAAGGTTCAACACCAGAGATAGCCAAGAAATTCAGATAAAATTATCAGGAACATCTGCGATTATTGAGGTATTTTTATACCTTACAAATTATTTTACTGTAAAGATAGAAAACTAAACTTCTACTTAATTAGAACTTCTACGTAGACTTCTTATTAATGTCCATTTGTGAGCATCGTGCATTAAATAGTTATAAAATGAATATTTCCAAAATTATTTATATCTTTTTTCATTCCATTATTAAAATCTTAACATTGTGCTAAATGTAACTTTGTCAGCTATTACAAAGATGTAGCCTGTAAGTAGAAGTGTCAATGGCTTACACTGTTATTGTTCTTGTTCTCGTTCTTATAATTTGATATTGTTATTATTCTTTTAAAGTCCTGCTTAATTCTCTATTCTTACTTTCTATTATTCTGACTATAATTTTCTTGATTTAAATTATATTATATCTGGATTATATCTGGATAATATTATTGCTGGTGTTGCATTGTAGCCGAATTCTGAAGTCTTGTTTGAGGTTACTACAACGCAGGAGACAGCTACATATTCTTATCAAGTAAATCAAATTTAGTTACTTCAAATTTATTACCAAAACAATGTTTTCTTCTCACAAATTTAATTACTAAATTCATATGAAAGTGGTTATAACTGGTAGTAAATTAATAAATAACAAGGTATTAGTAAAAAATAAGTAAGTTACTGATATAATACTAGAAAAGATTTACTATTTTTATACTGTATTTTTGTAATTATTTCTACTTGTAAATTTTTCTTTTTTATCACAGAACTTTATTCGCAGTAACTAAGTTTCTTATTTTCTACATTGTGTAACTTTTACACTTAAAATGACACTGCTTTTATTGTTATTTTGAATTTATTATCAAATTATTATGGATATGTTTATAAATTATTTTTGATCGGTTTCTGTTTTTATAGATTCTGGGAAAAGGCAAACTGGTTATATCAGAAATTATGAAAGAGACGAAGCCAGAAGTGTACCATTCGTTCAAAATATTCTTCAATAAAACTCTCTCTCAGTCTCTTTCACCCTCTGCCTACATTGTCGTGTCTTGTCTTAGTGCAAAAGGAGAACTAGTATCAGACAGCCTGAAGATTTCTTTAAATGGAGCCTTCATGAATGAGGTAATTTTGGTTTAGTTCATTAGCCTAATAATATCATAAAAATACGTATTTGAGTGACTTTATAATGGTTTAATCAAATTCATTTTTGACAGTTTTACAGACACTTTAGTCTTATATACTTAGATAATTTAGGTGAAATTTAACAAGTTTTAGTAAGTCTAAATTATATGCCCACTTTTCATACTTTTCAAAATAATTTTTTGATTATGAAGTCAAAACATAAAGCTTTATGCTTCACACAAAACATAAAGCTTTATCATAATTGTAATTTTATTCTTGAGCAATGTATTCGATTCATGGATAGAATCAATCTGTTTCTTTAGTCTATTAAATATTTTCACTCTTAGATTATTAGTTGTTTATTTATTAGTTCTTAATATTTTAATTTTAGGTTTCGCTCTCATTTGACAAAGAGACAGTTGCGCCCGCTGATACATTCAATCTGACGGTGAATGCACAAAATGGATCATTCGTTGGGCTACTCGCTGTTGACATGAGTGTGCTTCTGATGCAATCAGGAAATGACTTCACACAAGATGAAGTTAGTATAACTGATAGCAATAACTTAAAAATGAAAACAGTTAAATAAAAAGTGAATGACAGAAATTTAATGCGATTGAAATACTTTATTGCAGTTATGTCTACTACAGTATATTATAAGTGTATCTAGAATCTATTTACTTATATTTGTCTATTGTATTATATTTCTAAAATCAGAAATGGTTTCCAAACAACTTATATCATATCAAAATAATGCAATTGAAACCAAAAAATTTATGAGGAAATATTTGCTGTTTGCAAAATAAAAACTTAATGACGAATTAGAATCATCTTGGTTATTAAATCTCCTTTTGTAGCAATTAGTTCGCTAACAAAATACTACATTATCTACTTTGTTAGTATTTTTTTTAGCCATCTGAGCTGTAATTTAGCATTTTAAATGGCTAATTCACATAAGAATTCAGCTCTGTTAGCTCATACAATTAGCAAGAATTCTTATTATAAATATTGAAGTACTGTTTGTATTAATTATGGTGTTGTTTTAGGTTATGGCTGATCTAGACAATTATCAAACTAATACTGGAGGTAACAATATTCCTGTTATGGGTGGTGGACCATTTATGTTCAGAAGACGAAAACGTTCTGTTTTCTGGAGGGGATGGCCTGTTTACATTGGAGGCAGTGACTCTAAGACTGTATTCAGTGTATGCACTTTTCTTTACATATCATGAACAAAATATTCAATGTTTTTGCATTGCTTTTAACAAGTCATAACTTGTTAAAAGTTACATATGCTTTTAACAAGTTATGTAACTTTGTAAATAGAAATTAAACAAGATAAATTTTATCTTCAGGCTGATGACTTTTGTGTAAATAGATATTGGTGAAATTTATAAGTTATTCTTGAGTGATAAATTTTATTATTAAAGTCATTGATTATAGTAAATTAAAGTGATTAATTTAGTTTTTAGTAACTCTAATGTCTAAATTGAAATGTAAATTTTTTTCTTTTCAGAACGCTGGTGTTTGTGCAATATCCGATGCATTTGTCTACCAGTATCAACGTGAGTGTACTCACTCTCTATATAAAATTCTAAATAGACTTTATACATAATATATTACAAAAAATGTATAAAATTTTAAAAATATGTAAAAATAAATCTTAATTGTAAAAATGTTTACAATTAATTCCCAATGATTTAATCACAAACATATCCATGATATAATTTATGGCAATTCTTCTAAAAGTATTCTGTGAAATTGTAGTTGAGTAAAAATAGGAAATGAACTAACAATGTGTTCCTCTGTGTTAGGGTTTAATTTTCATTCAATAATGCAAATAATATAAAGTTAACTTTTAGCTAACTTTGATGATAAATTGATGCATTCATCAATAAAATAGAACTAAATTATCATGAAATAATTTTGTTTGTATTGGAAACAAGTTGTATTTCTTCATTTTTAGCTCGTTGGAATTACAATTTTATGGGGTCCGGTATGTTCGGTCCTGTGGGGGCGCCTGGAGGCCCAGCAATGCCTGGAGGCCCAGGAATGCCTGGACCTGCAGGCGCGGTGGGGATGCCTGGGATTGCAGGACCAGCGGGGCCAGCAGCGTCTGATGCAGCCAGTGCAGCAAACAAAGAACCAACAGTAGTCAGACAGAACTTTCCGGAAACTTTTATCTGGGCTGATGGAATAGTGGGGTAGTTACTCGATGATTTAGTCTAATTTTAACGAATTATTTAGCATTCATTCATTTCTCTAACTCCACAATGTTAGTCTCTATCGATCATATATAAATTACAATTTGACAGCTTGAATAGCAATTAAAACATTATAGATTCTAGATGTTTTTTTATTAAATTTTATGGCATAGTTTTTGTTGTAAATTAAAATTCTTCCAGTAAAACGTTTGTAATTTAATCCGATTACCTTTTACACATTCTTATATTGGTTAAGGAATAAGCATTAACTTTAAATTTAACGTGTATTTAATGTGTATTTTGCAGACCTGATAATTCAATGACGTATAGTGGAAAAGTTCCAGATACTATAACCTCATGGGAGGCCAGCGCTTTTGCTCTTAGTGACACTTATGGTCTTGGCATTTCGACGCAAACAGCATCGGTTTGTTATTTCATAACTTACAACAAATTCTTGCTATATATTCACATCGAAATCTCAATAAATGCCTCTGCATTTGTCAATATTACGTTCAGTGTAAAATTTATGACAATATATAGACTTTTTACTCAAAAGTTTACAATTAAATTGCTTGCCTTTTTTCAGCTGAAAGTGTTTAAGTCCTTCTTCATTTCAACGAATTTACCATACTCGGTGATTCGCGGGGAAGAGTTTGCTCTCGAAGTAACAGTCTTCAACTATCTGCCCACTTCACTGCGTGTAAGATCTAGTCTAGATGCATTCAATTTCATTACTGTTAAAAGTTTTGTTGAAAATTGCTCGCACTGAAAATTCAACAAACTTGAATGTTAGATCTCTGTTAAATCCTTGGAAAATATTTATATTTTAACGATTTACACTGAAATTAATCAATATTAATTATACCAAATATAATTCATATTATTATGTACCAAATCTTATTTTTGACATTGGCATATATAAATAATCTGCCATATTATGAACTTTACATGTCATTATGTTATTATATATAAGTAGTATAGTATTAGTTAATAATTTTTATAGGTTTTTCATTTGTATGTTTTTTCAGGTTACAGTTTCTCTGCTGAAATCATTTGACTTCCTAGTACTACTGCCTGATTCTGATCAAGGCCAAAATATTACAGCTAATTACACTCTGGATGTATGTATTCTGTACACATTAAACACTAATTTAACTATAATAGAAATTTAATTAAGAAACCTGTATTTCAGTTATAGTCTTGTGTTATTTTCTGATTACCCAGTATTTGAGTTATAATCATATGCTATTTTTGGCTTATTTTAAGTTAAAATTTATAGTATATAAGCAATACTAATCATCTTAATCCTAATCAATGAAAAGAACAATAATATAATATAATACAATCGGATCTTGGTTACCAATATCAGTAAAGTTTATGTAAAGTATATTTTTCAAACCAATCAAATAAACTGATATGTTTTCCATTATAGGTGCCCAGCAATGATGCTGCTACAGCTTACTTTTGGATTGTCACACAAACTGTTGGCCAGATACCGATTGATGTAAAAGCTGGATCAGTGGCTGCTGCTGATGCTGTCAGACAACTTCTACTCGTCAAGGTTTCTATGCTAAATTACTGTTTGAAAAACTGACATTTTTATGTGACTAAAAATCGTCTTATTTATAATGCTGAATTACATTTGTTACTGACAAAAAAATGGTACTTGTGATTATATTTTATTAATTTATTTACTATTAATTCTACAGTCAAAGCAGTGATACAAAAATATAACTTTACATTATCTGTAATATGCTTTTTAAATCATATATCTTCTTTATCTGCCAAAGTTTATTTTTTGCTGCTTTGTTTGTTTTACTGTTGTTTATGTAATTCTATTTATATTCATATCTTCAATTGCTTAGCTAATTAAAGAATTTAAATAGTAGTTTGATTAACTTTTGATATAATTCTGTTATTAGCCTGAAGGTGTGACGAAACAATACAGCAGCACTGTCTTCATTCAGTTGCTTGGTAATGGATCTATCTTTCATACAGATATGCAAATACAATTCCCTCCTAAGGGTGTTCTTGTTCCTGATTCGCAGCAAATTGAGTGCACTGTCATTGGTTAGTATAAATAGAAACGGTTTATTTATTAATTGATTTTTATTACTTTTTATTTTGCAGTAAACGATTTTGTAGATATATATATATAATAAATTTTATGATTGAAATAAAAGTTGCCTGCTAATCATAAAAGTTGCCTGCTAATCATAAAAGTTGCTTGCTGGTCATAAAAGTTGCTTGCTGGTCATAAAAGTTGCCTGCTAATCATAAAAGTTGCCTGCTAATTATAAAAGTGAAAAGTTTTACTTGCAAATCAGTCAAAACTAACATTAGTAGTTCAGATTTCTGTATATCTCACAATCACTCGACTAGTTCTTCATCTGTTTAACTAGCTAGCTATTAGCTATTTATACTAGTTAAAATTGTCATTTATGAAAATTTATATAAAAAGTAAACTAATCTTGAAGTTATTGATCTTCATTAGAAACAACATAATTCATTAATTTAAATTACATAAGAATGAAGGCAGATTAAAGAAGTGGTTAGACCACTGGACTCAGATGCGACAGGTCCATGTTCGAATCCCGAAAATCTCACTATTTCTCTAACTTGCGACATCCTTTATTAAGGTTCTTAACTTGACAGCAATCTTTGAGAAACCGTTATAGAACAGTAATCCATGACATTAAACTTAACCTTAATGACAATATCTATTCATTGTCATTTCTAGGTGATATAATGGGACCTTCGTTGCAGAATCTCGATCAGTTGCTTCGAATGCCAGGTGGTTGCGGTGAGCAGAATATGCTTGGTTTGGCTCCTGATGTCTATATTCTTGTTTATCTCAATGTTTCTGGTCAGATAACGAGAGAAATTTACTCCAGGGCTACATCTTACATGACTTCAGGTATAATATTGGATAAAATTGACCAGTTTTGAGTTTAAAGTAAACATGAATGAAGTTTGAAGAAAAATGTATAATAATATGGAGTCTTTGTTGCTGGTTTGTTTAATTGATGCATTGAGAATCTTCTCTGATATGATTGAAGATAATGGATTAGGTTTTTTAAATTGGCATTTGCTGTCAAATCAGCAAAATTTGTTGGCGTCAGCTGATGTTTAGAAACTATATTTAACATTAAGGCATTGCTAAGTAAACTTTTTCAATGTAGTAACTCAAGGAAATTATAATTATTTTATTAAATCTAAAACGTTGGTCTAATTGTGCTCATAATGTATGATAAAGTCATCAAAAAAATCCTATGAAGACAATAGTTAATCGTAGAATTGTGAATATTAGAGTTAGTGACAATCAATTTAAAGTGTTGGTTTTTTGTCAGGATATCAAACTGAATTGACTTACTGGAGAAGAGACGGTTCATTCAGCGCTTTTGGTGACAGTGATAGCAGTGGAAGCACTTGGTAATTATTTTTTAAATTTATTCGAAGTAACACAATGTCGGTGATAAAAATTGATATTATTACTTTGTAAAATTATAGTATTGTTAATACTGCGTTGCTTATGAAAACTTCCTTTATGCTACAAACTGACAAAATTATATTGTCAGTTTACACATCAAAAATATATTGTGTGCTGTAGTTTTTCGTAGTTGAAGAAGTGAGGATAAAAAAGTTTTTGTAATAATTATGTTTAACTTACTATTATGTCTGTCATAATATTATGCTGAGTAAAATAATATACATGGAGTACTTGAGAGAGAAAGTGAATTATTCATTAAATATACACTGTCTGTCTGTTTGTATATTATATTTCAGTCGTTCAGATTTATAGTTATATTGCCTAATGTTAACTAGTTCAATTTATAATGACGGTTCCTTATCATTTTGCAAACGATTGCAATTGATAATGAAAACTTTTCATTTGTTATTAGGTTGAGTGCATTCGTGGTAAAAGTATTTCATCAAGCAAAAGATTATATCCCAGTTGAGGACTCCAAGTTGGGACGCACACTGGCTTGGATATTAAAACAACAGAATTTCATCGGATCATTCAACGAACCTGGCCAAATTATTCACACAGACATGCAGGTAGATTTTTTCATTTCTACAACAGTAAATTTGTATAAATTCTTGTGACGATCATTAAAACACAGAGTAACAGGAAACTTTTAGAATCGATCCTTATATGGATGAACTATTAAATGAGTAATTTCAAATGTTTAACATTCAAATGTTTAATTTTTAAAATCAAATTATATCATTAATTACTAAGAATAAATGACTGTATTAGGGTCTTTATGAAACATATGATAGCATTTTATTAACTATTTTTTTGTGATTCAAAATTGTAAAATAAATTGTGACTTAAAATTTCTGCCAGTCATCTAAATCTAAAGATTCTAAATCTAAAGTATCTAAATCTTCAGATTCTGAACATTAATTATTATCTTCTTTGCATTTTGAAGATAAAGAAGAAAATATGCTCCTAATTGAATTGTTTTGTAAATATTCTTACGTAATGTTGGCTTTATTTTCTTAGGGGCAAGCATCAAGAGGTGTGCCACTGACTGCGTATGTGCTGATTTCACTTTGGGAAAACAAAGACAACAGCTTTGTGGTTAGTATTCATTTAATTTCCTATTAAATTTGCTCATAATTTTTACAATCCTAGCTTTTTTACTTACCTTATTTCCAATTAAACTGAAACTCAATATCAACATTTTCATGTATACATTGTCATCTGTATATATTCCAAATAGTTTCTCTGTACAAATTTTTATCACATATCAAAAAATAATTTTCCTGTATAAAGGAAATTCTTTACTAACAAAAAGGTAATAGCATACTACTTAATTTTACATCCTATTAAGTCTTTATTGATGAATTTTGACAGAATTCTCTGAGTCCCATAAGCATTCTTACAGCCATCGATAGAGCAAGAAGTTTCTTAGAGAGTCAGCTCAGTAATTTAACCAACCCGTATGATCTCAGTATTGTCACCTACGCATTGACTGTTACTGGAAGCATTAAAGCTGATGCCGCTTATCAAAGTTTCATGAAATTGGCCATCGTTCAAGGTATTAAACCATCCATTTCAAATATTCAAATAACTTACAAAATAACTTTTCAGAATCATTTACAATGTTGGTTAATGTAATAATGTATCATAAGTAACTGTTGCTCATTTTCAAGGATTAAAATCTTAGAAAAACAGTCAGATTAAAATACTTTATTCTGCATGACATTGTGCTTAACACTTCTTTTTCTATAATATGATTTTAATTTTAATTTTCTCCTTTTTAAATTTAAATATATTCGTATGATAAATAAAATGATATTTAGATTTAATCTAACACAGCATAGCTGTGATTAAGATTTAATCTAACTGAGCATAGCTTTTAATAGATAATTACTATTAGTTTCCAGATTTAATTAGAATTTTTCCTGCATCAGCCAATCTTTGCACAAATATTACAATTACAATTTTTACAATTTTTTTACAATTTCAAACAGCCGGTGCAACACATTGGGAGAAACTTTCCAGTTCAGTTTCAAACACTCCAGGCAACATGTGGATGCCTCCTTATATACAGGCTTCTTCAGTCAACATTGAGATCACTTCATATGCCTTACTCACACAGACACTCAGGCGCGATATGGCAAACAGTGCACCGACTGCTAAATGGATTGTATCGCAACAAAATTCATTCGGTGGTTATGGATCTACTCAGGTACAAAAATCTCAACAGTCTTTAATTATTGTTTGCTTAAAAATAACCAGTATTTTATCTTGTTTATAAGTAACCAGTATTTTATCTTGTTAATCCCAATGTTAAGTTTTAAAACAAGTTGTTATTACTTTAATTATTGGTTGCTTATTACAAGCCAGTGTTTTATTTCACTAATCTAAATGTTAAGTTTTAAAATAAGTTGTTATTACTTTAATTATTGGTTGCTTATTACAAGCCAGTGTTTTATTTCACTAATCTAAATGTTAAGTTTTAAAACCAGTTAATTTTTGTCTACAATTTTTTACTTGAATATGTTTGCAGGATACAGTTATGGCCTTAGAGGCTCTGGCTGCGTTCTCAGCATTAGCTTCAGACCCTGAATCTCGCTCAGGCTTAGACGTTGTATGCAGAGCTGGCTTAGCCCACAGTCAGTTTAAAACTATCACCAATGAAAACGCTCTGCTTTTGCAAATATTTGAGGTATAGTTTATATTAATTTTTTATCATTTATATAGTGAAATCTGTGGGGAGAAAAATACTAGATTTCGGAATTATCAAATAATTTGAGTTATGAGTTTTGAATCAGGATGGTAATATAAGTTGACATTAGTTTATAATTATTACATTATTTTCAACAAAAGCAAGTAGTTTCTCAATATATTCCTTAATTTTAAATAACAATCATAATTTTTATCATTGCAAGCTGGCAGTGCAACTTTAAGTGCATTTATCATTTCAATAATACCCTTAAATACCTCGTTTCAATAAGCTTTAATTTAGATAATCTGAACTCTGTGTCAATAGTTATTGACAGTATAACGATTAGCAAATGATTTATTTTCATTAATATTACAATACCTAAATAATCGCTATTTATTATTTATGATATCATTCAGGTACCTTCAACAGCGACTTCTGTGAACATAATAGCGGGTGGCCAGGGTACAGCATTGGTGCAACTTAATGTACAATGGAACGAATACGATGATAGCAAGAATAATGCCATACAACTGAAAGTGGATACTGAGCCAGACAACAATGGGATCAGTGCTAATATATGTGGAAAGTGTGTGATACTTTTGATAATAATAATAATAATAATTGAATGTTAAATGTAAATAGTGCAATAGTTAAATGTAAGTAACATAGTGGATATTACCAGAAAGATTATTACAATAGAGTTATTGTACTGAAAAATCAAAGTCATTGTAAAAAATCTTGCGTTTCAGAAACTGCTTACTGAAATACAAATTAAGAATACCAGTGAACCAGAAACATTGTGATAGTTTAGTAGAAGAATATATTTAAGTAGCAAATAAAAATTTAAGAGAAAAATGTTTGCCACAGATTTTCTTATTGTATGCTTAGTTTTAACCAATATAACATTAGCAGGTAATTTATAACTAAAGGGATCGATTTGTTTTCATTCAGATGGCTGAAAGATGAAGAAAGTGGTATGACTGTGATAGAGTTTAATCTGCTGTCAGGATACCAGTGTACAAATGTTGACACAATAGAAGCTCAGACGAATGGCAACGTCATGCGCATTGAAGAAAGCAAAGAAAAACTAGTTTTCTACTTTAATGAGGTTGGTCCACGCGTTTAGTTTTTAATAAATGTAAAAATAAAAAATAAGACTATGTCAAAACCTTTGTAAAAATAAATTTAATATGTAAGAATTCTTCAGAATCAATTTAATCAATTCAATTCAGAATCAGCTGTTACTATTTTTTAACCTAACTTTACTGGTTCTTGATATCAAATTTTATTTCATTATAAACTGATACAATTATGATTTTTTTATCAAAATAGAAATGAAATGTACTGAAAGATTGTGAAATTAATCCTAATTCTTCAAGTGTGAACTATAATGTGACCCTGTTAAACCATGTAGTTTTAAATATATCTCATATAACAACTTTTATGAATTTTAATTGTTTTTTACAGTTTACTTATGATCCTACATGTATTCAACTCAAATGTCAGCCGGTTGTAGCTGTAGATAAAGTTCAAAAAGCTGCGGTTGTTGCATACGCCTACTATGACACAAGTATGTTTATTCTTCCTGTTTATCTTAATCACTCGTATATTTTACTGTATTACATTATATAAACCCATACTTGAAGATTTAATGCTGCTTTATAACCATAAAATGATGTATTTATTGAATAATTTGTAAGCTTTGGGGAGCAAAATATCCCTGAAAATTTTTTACAAGTTGTTGTCATGGTATTTATAATGTATGTTATTTTTATCTACAGAGGCCATTCAAACTGTTTTCTATGGGCCACAGACTTCTGAAAATACTGCTTCATACTGTGATACATGTCCACAATGTTGTGGTGAGTAAGATTATTGATTCTTTAACCAGCAACTTGCTGAATTTATAATTATTATTCACTATAGTAGTATTTATAAAATTATTAGTTGATATTTACAGTCAGTATTATGAAAACATTTAGGATACTGTTATATATCAAATAGTGCTAATATCTAAAGTAATTAATATATCATATTATTGTCTAATTGGTTCAAACTTTGTTTGATTCGATTGGTTCTAACTTTTTAGCTAATTAAAGGCAAAAAGTGCCTTTAATAGCTAAATTTTCTAATTGTCTATTTATTACAAAGTTTCTGTATTAATTTGATTTATTTACTGTGGAGACTCTTTATTAGAGAAAATGACAAAGATAATAATGAACATAATAATTGTCATTAGTCTCATTCTTTATGTCATGCTGTATGTTTTAGAATGTCGCGACTTCGACTTTTTCAAATGTGACAACGGATATTGTCGTAGTAAAAGTGTTGCGTGCAATGGAGTCAAGGATTGTCCGGATGGATCGGATGAAAATGCAAAAAACTGTCCTAACCATATCCAGAAAATATAGTCAACGTAAGAATTTTACTTTCCTATTTCGTTGAATTTGTTCCAAAGAAATTTATAAAATGCTGATTTACTGTAGTAAAGTAGTAATAGTATAGTAAAACAATGGTAACTATGGTAACTCGTCGTAGTAAACATGGATCATGTGAACATGTCATGGTAATACTGTGCTTACCATGGTAATACTAGGGTCTTACCCGGATAATTTTTTAGTGGGCAACTGGGCTATAGTTTGTGAAGCCAAAAGAAAACTGAAGAAATTTTGATATTTATTCATGCGAGTGTATCAGAAATTATATAACTTTAAGCTAAAATAATTATATAAAAATCTGCAAGAAGTTAAAACTATGAGAATTGGCAAGTTTATCTATTGCTTATACACAATATTTAGTATGAATCGTAGTCAAATACTACAAACACAACTTTATAGTATGTATTATAGTACCACACAAACTCGACTTTAATTAACATAGGATAATCTCTAGTGGCTATTTCCAGCATTAATAACATTAATATAAATATCTAGCAGATATATTAATGTTATTCTGTTAATGAAAATCAATCAGATTTTTTATATTCTTAATATTTCTGTTTTCAGGTTCATACAAAAACGAACTGAAATAAAATAATCTTAGAAGAAAACTGCAGAGAAATATTATAGAAACATTTTCATATATTTAGTCTTATTATTAATTGTCTGTCATTATTATTGTGTTACAGTGTCAACTGTATGTTTTATAATACCTGATTTATGTAAATAACAAATAAATATGAAGATATTCAGATAATGGAATTGTGTCATTCTGAAATAATGGTGACATGGGGAGTTGCTATAATTTTTTAATATATTAATTTAAAGCTTACAGGCTTTATGTAGAATTGTAGATTATAAATACAACTTTATAAAGCATTAAATCTTGTTATAAAACGTAACAAAATGTGTCTTTAAAGCAGCACAAATATATACATAAAAAACTGTTTAAAAAAATTTCTATAATGCTTTATAAATAGGAATCTAAATTAATTGTATAATAATATGCTTGTTTTGTATAGAGTAAATGCAAAAAACCAATGATCGATAAGCAACAGTTGATCGTGATCATAAAAAAGTTGATCTACCGTTGATCGCAATGATCAATTTAAGACGATGAGAATAGAATTGATCTATGACAGTTGATTGAGAGATGAAAAACAGTTGATCATTGATCATCAGATCAAATACACTCAGTGATCAAGCCAATGATGATAGAGTTGATTAAGCGTGATCCAAGTTGCGACCTACAGCAGAAATTGAGATAAATATATCAAGTTTAAAATAACATTCTATATAAATGAAATGAAAATAAATTGAAATCAATCAGTCAATCAATCAGTCAAGAAGTCAATCAATCAGTCAATCAGTTAAGAAGTCAATCATCAGTCAATCAGTTAAGAAATCAATCAATTATCCAACTAATTCATTAATCAATCAACATATCAATCAATCATTCAATCTATTCAGAAATCAATCGATCAATCATTCAGTCAATCAGTAAAAAAAATCATCTCAATCATCACTAATTCAATTAAATTTTAGTTTGATTAAAATTAAAAAGATAGTCAGTCATCAGCTTACAGTTAGCTGATCATTGTGTTATGAAGCTTGATGGTATGGTGGTAGACAGAAAGAGACTAGGGCTTGAACCCTAAGATAAAATAAAGTTAAAATGACCAATCATAATCAAATAAAAACTGCTTTAAATCACTAAAACGCAGATATTGTAAGAAAGTTTAATATTACTTTTCTAACATAAAAAAAATTAAATTAGGTAATTAGTTTAAAACCAAAACACGACCAACTATAGGAAAAAGAACTAAGCAACATTTTAATACTAAAGGATGCAGCAAAAGCTTTAAACACTATTTGAACGAGTTAATAAACGTTAATCAGAAAACTAAATATAAATTGAATTAAAAATAAAAAAATAAAATACTTACGAGTAAAGTGGATTAGATTCTATGATTAGCACAGACGGGCAAGCAGACATGCAGATAGACACACTGTTGTAGGCAGGCAGGCAGGCAGACAGACACAAAAAAGCAGTAGAATTGAGAGCCATACAAACACCAAGACTGCAATGAAATCAAAACACAGAGGCACAAAACACAGTAACACAAAAACAGCTACAAGTGGTATAAGAAAGGATACAATCACAGACACAAGTAACAGAACAAACTCAATACATGTACAAGACGAAATATAAACAACAGAAAATTAAACAAATTCCTTATTCGCTGCTCAACGTCACATCAGCTCAAAAATGCAAGTTGATGATGCATTAAAATGAACCAAGTAGAAAGCAAGTGACGAGTCAACTCACTTAGCGCAGAAAATCATTTTCATAAATTGTCTTACATTAGAAAATAGTTCACATTTAAATGAATCTCATTAATAAAATAAAGTCCAATGGAAAAATGTAAATTATCTGGAGTACAAAAATTTAAAAAAAATTCAGCTTTAAATTGGCAAGCATAGGTCAAACTTTCAATAAATTATGTATCCCAAGACATTTAGATAACACCTTGAGGATACAACGAATACTAATTCACCAATAAATACTATTAATAGATGACGTAGATCATAAACTTGTGAATTATTCTTTAAATTTCAGCTTAAACTGGCAAGTATGGGTCAAACTTTCAATAAATTACATTCCCAAGACATTTAGATAACACCTTGAGGATACAAAAAATACTATTACTAACACAATATTATGCATCATCATATAGTAATCAAAATAATAAATATTAAACTTAGAAAGAATTAATAATAATAATATTAATATATTAATAAGAATTAATAGAAAAAATAGTTATTTTCAAAACAATTTTCACTTAAATTCCCAAAACCCAAACATCTCGAAGCTAATAGAGCGCTAATAATTCATAACGAGGTACGAAACCTAACAATAAACGAGAAATCCCCCCCGAAAATATACGACCTGATCACTTTTATGCGATCAAAGCGAGCTGATCGTCCCTCGTCTCCCTCCAGCAGCGTCCCTCGTCCTTCATCGATCAAATCTGTTCGTTTCAGCACCTGGATGCAGGGGAAGCCTACAAGGGGGAAGGTGGATTATTTTTCACTAATTTTTTCCCAATTTTTTTCCCTGTTAAAATCTTTCCTCTTCAATGCCCAACTCAATAATGAGAAAGAAGAAAAACTTCAACTTTTAAAGCCCAATTAATCACTTTACCTTATAATTATGCCTGCGACTGTCTGCACGACGTAGTTACGACGGTCATCGGACTTGCATTTTAATTATATGCAACTGAAATTTTAAAATTTCAATGAAATTGAATTTTTCATTGAAATTTTTATTCAATGGCATTGAAATTTTAAAATTTCAATGCCATATTTGAATTGAAAAATTGAAAATATCAATGTTTTTATCGTCTTGGTTAAATAAATAGTGTAAATGATTCTATATTTCATTTTATTCTCAAACTGTTCGCTCCACAAATAAATTTTAATGAAAATTAAGGACACACCCAAAAATAATTCAGCACTTCATAATAAATGGATTTCAGAAATAATAAATCAAAGTGAAAAAAGAAGCACAATTATCATTTGTAACTTGCAATGTCCTATGGTCGTCCTCTTGGTTATTATATTGTGTATTAGATAGCGATTGTCGTATTGCGTATCGTTTTAGTAAATGGGGCTTGAAGAAATTTGCTGCTGAAACTAAATGCGAATTTGTCGCGCGCCCGCGTAACTTTTTGATCAATTAAAACACACATATACTAAACCCAGTTCATCCAATAACAAGCGTTTTACAAACGCTACAAATTATAATTGCGTATCTTCATTGGATAAGACTTAATGTCTAATTTTAAATCTAACATAGATTTGTAGTGAAGGGAACAAAGGGGGCCCCCCGAGATTTAAAAAAAAAATTTGTTAGAAAAAAAGAAAAAAGGTCATCCCTGTTGAAAGTGGTTTTATGTTGGAAAAAAGAGTAATGAGTTAAAAAAAGGTCATCCCTGTTGAAAGTAGTTTTATGTTGGAAAAAAGAGTAATGAGTTAAAAAAAGGTCATCCCTGTTGAAAGTGGTTTCATGCTGGACTTTTTTGGAACTCCCGAAAATTTGTGCTTCAGGCCC
>JAQIXG010000739.1:0-28122 GCA_034700105.1 Oconnorella tubifera
TATGTATGTATGTATGTATGTATAGTACAAATATTGTCATCGATATTTAGCCAACTTTCCATTTTACCATTGACTTGAAATTTTGCATACAAGACAACTTCCTCGCGAAATTTACGAATCAATTAACAGATCTCGTAATTGATCAATTAATATCGCTTAATTTATTAAATTAATCCTTAATCCCATTGTAATCCTATTAACAGGTCCTACTGTCAAATGTGATATTACTGCGCTCAAATTCAGGCGCCAGCTTGTTTAGTAAGCCGCTGTGATTTAAATCTATGCATTTAGGTTAGGATCGGTGATTGTTTAAGCCACGCCAACCGCTTGGCTTGTTGTGACAGTGAGCTCTCGAGTGAGCTGATCAAATTTATATGATAAAATTCAAACACGTATATAACATTTATACGTTAAAGTGTTGTTTATAAAAAAGTATTTTTTACAAAAGTTATTTATTGTCTTTTCTCTATTCGATTGCATACTTTCACCATAAACTTACAAGTCTAAGTCTAATTGTAGCCTAGAAACAAGCCTGATACTTGCTTACACATTTTTTTTATTTTGGGTCTAGCCGGACCCCGCAATACACCCGGGCCCCGCAGCATTGCTGTAGCTGCTACCGCGGTAGTTACTCCACTGCTATTCATGAAATTATAACATTTACACTGCGCATTATTTGAAACAAAATTAACAATTAGTAGACTAGCCATAAATATTATTGTAGACATTATGAGCGCAAGTAATGAAGAAATAATAGGATAGGCCTATAGATAGACAAGAATATATAATTATAGGCCTAGGTCTATGCCTACAGGCCTATTATTTCATGATATGTCATTAAAAACTATAACGGATGACTTCAAAATATAATTGAATAAATTTAAGAAAGAGGATCGCTCTCTTCGAAACATTTATGAAAAATGTCATTCGACAAAAATTTTAAAAGTTATTATTCTCGAAAGTGGCGTATATATAAATTATATAGCCAAGGGAGAATCAATTAAAGGGAATAAATAAAGGGTTGTAGGGGCTATAAGCCTACACTGCTGGATTCTTCTAATGATTATAATTTTGTTTTAAATGTCGTTATTCATGCATTTTAAGTGAGGCTATTCGTAGTTGGAATAAATTCTAGGATTTTTGTAAGCCTAATAGTGTCTCGGAATCTCTCAAAATTATTTCTAAATCCTAGCTTTCAATTTATGTTTTACTATAGGCATGCAGGTTTTTTTACTATGTAGGGGGACCTATACAGTTTGTCTTTAAGTTAGAAACAATTATGTTCGCATTCATTTATGTCGTCAGCAAGCTTATTAAAGACGTCATAAATGTTTTGCTATACATAATATAGCCTATGGTTGTACGTTATTATTAATAGCCTTAAAATTAGATCATATTTTTTTATAATTTAAGCCTAGTTATTTTGATTAATCATAGATCCAATTTTTTATAATTTAGTTATTTTGATTAATCATAGAGCTCAGTTTACGTGACCTTCTGCGGTTAAGTTAGGCCCTAATATATTGATTATTTAGTGCCTAGATCTATGGTTGGTTATATATGACTATAGAAACCGCTAACATTACAATTTTTAGTTTATTATCGTTGCATATACAGTCCGATTTATAAATAAAGAAAAAACAATTAAAACAAGAGTTATTTATTCAATGCAGCCTGAATAAGAGTTTATTATCAGAATTTTAAAAAATTAAAATCAGTTGAATCTTCATTTCAAAATAGTCATAGACTAAATAACAAGTTTCTTATCTATTAGTTTCTTTTACTATAATTAAATTTTAATTGTAATAAATTTAAATGATTTCTAATAGCTAATTAACCTAATTATTAGGTTAATTACTAATTAACTTATTAATAATTAGAAAATTACTTATTAATGATTAGTTAGCCTAATCTGTAGGCGCGTATAGCCCGCGTATTTAAAAAAATTACGTAATAATTTACTAATAAATGGAACAACAAAAACACTCAATGATACGGTTTGATTTATTAATTGATTTACAGTTTGATTTACAGTTTAATATTTTACCGTCAGCTTATTAGTAGTATCATACGTTTAAAAATAGATGTGTAGTTTCAAAATCTAGATAGGCCTACTGGCTCAATGTTTAGCATAATATATTATTTGTGCTAAGTCTAGGTTGCGCGTTACTATTACTAAGCAAGTGCTCTAGAATTATTATAAGCCTACGGAGCCCAGTAGGCCCAAATAGTATAATACAGTTTGCACAAAATTATGCCTAGGTAGTAAATACCGGCTCATGAGATACTAGCTAGCGTGAAGTTTCTGTAATATTAGTAATATGTTCTTATTATATAATGATCTAATAGTATTAACTATATTATTTTATTAGTAATATTAATTATTGCTAACAACTGTTGAGAGCTGACGTAATCTCAAGGACTAGATAAAAGATAAGCCTGATAAAGATCATAGAGTATGTCGCAATTTTATGATTAAGAGTTTGAAAATATGATTATTAAAAAATTTATAAATTTAGCGAAAACCGCATATATCCGTTATAGTATAAAACGTATAGGAAAACTTTTTAAACTAGCTAAATTACTGTGAAAGTCGAAACAATTGAATTCACGTTTAATCGACGAGAGGTCATATCGCTATACACTGTATAATATAATTTATTTAACAGTATAAAATAATTGAATTCTTATTAAATTTATATATTTTTGAATTGAAACTGAAAGTAGTTTTACTGAAATCGTGAGTTCTTTCAGGAGACCTATAACTATAAGTTAATTTTTACTTAATATAATGTTACTGTTCGTGGCTGCTATACTTTTATTAATAGTTCTTTCATTATTATATGAACTTTTTACAAAAATGTTTATTTGTTTTTACTAGTCGCAGTGACTGAAATATAGTTTCAAAGCTTGTTAAAGCTTTTGGTTTTTGTCTCATAATAATTAGAAATTAATTTTGATAAAGAAATCTAATAAGAATATAATTTGAGGATTAAATTCAAATTTATATCGAAATAGGATAATCAGTAATAGATCCGTATACATCAGATTCTAATGTCATCTAGATAAATAATACCATAGAAAATCCGAAGACCTTTTAAGAGTCATTTACAAGAGAAAAATTACCAAAAAACACTTAAATATTTTATTTATTAAAACGAATTCGTTCGTACATATTACAGCTTCGTGCGTTCATGCACCCCTAATATAAGAATTCTATACATTTTCCCTTGAGGTTATAATTTCATCAGTTATCAATTAAGTTATTATTTTATTTCTATATTAGATAATTAATTAAAAACATCAATACCTAGAAATGTTAAATCCACACACCCCTCCCAGAAGTAAAGAAAGAGTTTCAAATGGTCACCAACCTGTGACTATGAAATCATCTCCATCAAATATTGGCCGAGAAGTTGCCGTCCCCTCTCTCCCTACTACTGTTAGGACCTCTCCCAATCCCTCGCGGCATTCCAGGATCTCCCCTATCAATCCTCTAGATAAACCAATCCCAGTTCCAGTCAGCCCAGAAGGAAAATCAGCGAGATCCCCTGGTGATGATGTCACTCGTCAAGCGCGTTTGGTTCTTGACTGTTACATTGAACAGAGGCATTGTGGTAGATCTACCCAGAGACACTTACACACTGATAAGAAAGGATATTCAAAAGACCATAAAACGAAACCCAGATTAAAAGGCAGTGCTTCAAATTATGGCAATAATGCATCTAAGATTTCAGAAGATCGTTCACAAGGTATTAGAAATGCAGGTATTGAAGTTGCGTCCGGGGGCTCGCTATATAAGAATGGCTCGGGACGGGACAGTAAAGCAGGGGCGAGCAGTTTGAAGGACTCAGAGGGCTCCGCTGTAGTTTCAATAGGGAGTAAAAAAAAGAAAAATATTTTTCAAAGATTGGGAGCTGGTTTACGTGCTAGCTTTCGACATGGGACTCGACCCAAAGAAAATCGCGATTTAGGGGAACATCAACAAAGGGGAATTGAAGGGAAAGATGATGAGGGAGGAAAGGAAGGGGAGGGACATAAAGGGGTTAGGAGGAGGAAGAGCTGGCGAGATTCATTTAGAAAGAAAAAGGGTGACAAGGGAAAAGTTGAGGTTGATTCTTTAGCTGAAAATAATAACATTTGTGATGATGCATTGAAATTGAGTACAGGTAAAATAGGTTAGATTTATTTTTATACTTCTTTTTTACTTCTTTAATTTATTATAGCAATTATACCTTGATGATACTTTTTAAGTTTTTATTGTATATTCAGTTAAATATTATATGACCAGGTTAGTTAAGGAAGATTTTTATGTTCTTATTGCGATTGAAATGTTTATAGTTTACTGCATGTTTTGGGTAATTCATAAATTATCATTCGGGTATTTTTTAACACAGATAAATGTGTGTATTCGTGGTATATAATTCCGTATATTTGTGTTATTAGAGTAGATCTTTAGTTTTGTGTTTATGGGTTTCATTGTTTGAACATAATACATTCAATATGTTAATACAATACAATATAACTTTATTTAATATAATATAATAACATTTACATTTTCGTATAATTATATTGATTTGTACATCCGTCTTTTATATGGCATTAGTTTTTTTCAAATGTTATGAGAACTGTTAAAATGTTAATAGAGTAAATGTTTCTATAGTATAATAAGATTTGCATTTTCGTGCGATTATGTTAAAATTTACATATATCATTTACGTTGCTTTAGCTTATTAAATCTAACGTATTTACATAAATAATAATTTAATTCAAATATAACAATGTTAGATTTTATTAAGTAATTAGATGTAGTATATTTCAGTTGAACGGTCAGATGATCACGTCATTGCACCTCCCTCCTTACCCCTTGAGTTGGGCCATTCTGCCAATAAGCCAACATCTGATGATGATGATGTCACTATAGGTTTGCAATAAATACTTATTTTAGTTCTATAGTAGATAAAATAAAAGTCTATCTTATTCTTATCTTATCTTTATATTTTTAACTTTTTTCTGAATAACAATCGTGTAAGTTTAAATAAGTACTGCAAATAAAAGTTTGGTAAACAAAATGTAAAAAATTAACAATTAGAAAAGGTCTTTGCAAAACTGTTTCAAAAGTTCCCAGCATTGCAGTTGCATTTCCCCGTTTCGCAGCAAAAGCGAGGCGTTGTTTCAAGAAAGGACTTTGGTTTCTATTAGTTTTTCTTATACTCTTTATTTTTTTATAGGCTATGTATATTTTTTATGTTTTTGTACAATTAAGACTTTTGTTTCAACGGAGAAATTAGTACTTATAGTTTTTCATTTTGTTTGCGTGTGAATAATGATATAAATTTAAAAATTAAGTAGCTTTGTCCCCCCTCTCTCTCTCTCCCCATCCTGTATAGTAAATGTGATTGTCAAGTTGTGTTCGGTTAAGAATGCAAACACTACCAAAGCTGAGAACTGTATTAAAACTGTATCAATTTAATATATGCAATACATTGTAATACTACTGTGTATAACGATTAGAAAAATTATTAACCCCACAGTGTTTTATAATTACGTAAAAATTATCCGGAATAAAACTTATAACGTAATATTATATATAATGTAATATTATATAATATCTGTACAATGTTATTAGAAATATAACATAATAGGACATTTAATTAAAAACATAATTAAACAATGTTTCTTTAAATTTTATTTTAAACTGAAATAATATATTTTGTGGAATTTTTGTGTTTAGGCAACTCTGTCTAGATTTTGGATACTTTACAAATTTCTTAGATTGAATTTTTTGTTTTTATTTAGATGGCTCTGACGATGATGCTTCACCAACTCAAGATTTGACTGAGACTGAAAAAGAACAGTTGTACTCCGATACAGCCAGTAGACTTATAGAGATTGGCGATGCTTATAACGCGACTTTGCCATTAGGATTAGCGCAACCTTTAGACGCAGTATTTGCTATCGGAGATCTAGCTGGTGGTGAGTGTGATCAAGCGCTCTAGTCATTTTGAAAGTTAAATATTTTGTAACTTGCGGATGATGATTGCTATGATGATTTGATATATACGGTACAATGTTTCTTTTTGCATAAATATTTAATTGTAGATTATAAAGCTTTATGTTCATTGATGTCAATTAAAAGAAAATATTATTTTATTGTTTTCAAAAATATATTTGTTTAATATCTTATTATAGATTTTATTTTATTGCATCTTATCCTTACGAGTAATAACTTGACAGACTGTTTATGCTAAAGGTATAAACAGTCATACAGATTATAATGTCCTTATTTTTACTATAACTGCATTATAATTTCAAGGAAATAGCATATAGTCTCTTGTGTGACCATGAATATATTTAATTGCTGCACCCTTTAGTAAGATTAGCTCAAATTAAGATCTATTAGAATCTCTATTGACTTTTACTCATAAAGTTTTGTTATAATGAATTAATACACGTTTTTAGTAACATTGATTTTACTGTGACTGTTATTAATTTTGAATCTCTTTTAAATCTCAAATATAAGTAATTAATCTTTTTGCTACAATAAGGAAAACTTTTTGTAATGAAATGTATTTCGTTTAGGTTTGGATGCGGCATCAGGATCAACAAAAGATCCGTCTGCGGTCAGTGATTTCTTAGCTTATTAGTTTTAATTTTATCAAATGTTTCTTTCTGTTTCATTATTTGCCAGTATTATTTATATTTGATTATTATTCAGTCGCTAGGTTAATAGGACTAAACTATTTTACTTTAATCAATACTTCTATTTTGATGCGTTTAAGCAATGGTTCCCAACCTGTGGGTCGCGACCCCAACTAGGGTCGCCTGACAAATTTGCCAGGGATAAATAAAAAATGCGTTTTTTGTGCAATGTACATGCAATGCACATTGCACAATACACACTTAAAATGTAAAGTTAAACATTTTATTCATTTGAAAATAATTTTAAAAATACTGAACAAAAAATATAACAAATTGTTATGTTGGGCTCGCCGCAACTTAGAAAATGTTATCAAGGGGTCACAGCATGAGAAAGGTTGGGAACCACTGTTTTTAAGTTATAAATGCTTTCATGACAATTACGACTTTAGGATTTCTGTTTACTTGATTGAATATATTAATAATCAAGTGTTTACTCATCACTTGATTTCTGTTCACTCATCACTTAGTTTCTTCACACCCCACTGACAACATTTACATCATCTTTGACTTTAACTTATGTTCATTTAATACTAATGTTTTAATGTTTTTCACTAGATAATATTTTGTTCAATAGCATTTTTATGTTTATATCACTATAGGTATTTAACAGAACCGATTATTTTTAAATCATTCGCTAGATGGAGGAAAAGATTAATTTATTTTAAATCATTCACCAGGTGGCAGATCTCTCTCTATTACAACGCATAGCCAATGATAGGAACTATCAACACTTTCAAGCTCTCATTCAGAGGGCTGTGGGTTCACAACCTGAGGTGAGACAGATTGCTCTGTTTTATCAGTTCACCGCTGACGTCATAAACTTGTTAGGCAGGGGAACGGAACTGGCAGAGAATATGACGGATATGGCCATGGAATATTTCCGTCAAAAGTATGCGGATATTGTGGATGAATTGGGTGGTTGGGTGAGTCTAGTTCAGTTTGTTAAATTCTAGTTCAATTCTAGTTCAATTTATTAACTTTTTCTCAAATTTGTTAAATTCTAGTTAAATTCAATTAAATTCTAGTTAAATTAAGCAAATTGTAGTTAAATTTTTGTTAGATTATATTGTTGATTTAGTCAAATTGTAGTTAAATTCTAGTTAAATTTTGTTAATTTCTTATTAAAGTTTAGTTAAAATAGTCTAAATCTAGTTAAATTAGTGAAATTTTAGTTAAATTCTAGTTAAATTTTTGTTAAATTATTCACTTGTTAAACTGTAACTTCTATAAGAAGCAAAAGTTTAGTTCAATAATTGATTCTTTAATGTTCATTGTTTATCAGATATTGTTTTCAATATTTTCTGCTTTTCAAACTGAATAACTTGATGCAATTAATATGAAACTGAGCGTAGAAATCTTAGTATATTTCTTTGCAATGATAATGATGTCATTATCATTATCAGAGATGATAAGTATCATCTCTTTTATCATTATAGTATTATCATTGTTAGTAGAGATAATGATGTCATTGTTTGAAACATATAGATTAAATGATGTCATGATTTATAATTGAATAAATAATATTTCATGCTTTTAACTTAATCAAATATGATGTTACTGCTTATAATGATAATGATGTTATTACTCATAATGATAATGATATCACTGCTTATAATGGTGATGATGTCGTTGATTATAACTTAATGCATGATGTCATTATTTCTTGCAGCGCGCTATTGCTGATGACACAGGTTCACAGGTTGACTGATTTTCTCTCAATCTGTCTACTTCCTACATACATAAATCTTAATGTCTCTCAAATTTATTCGCAATAGTCCATGACGATTTATTTGAATTCTGTGATCATTTAATAATGTATTTATGAATTTACGCTGAATAGGGTGTGGGGGAAACGACCCTCGTGTGGCAGTTTTACACCCAGTGAGTGAAGTTCAGGGATGGGGAGGGGGTTTGATATGACCCTATCAAATTTTATTTTTATTTTTGATGCGTTAGTTGAATTGATCTTGTAGTAAATTATAACCAGAAAGTTTGTGATAAGTATTTATTATTTGGTTTAATATATTTTGCACACCTTTATATTTACGTGACTTGTTACTATAAAGTTGTTACTATAAAGTTTCAGGATTTATATAAAGCTTATTCATGTCTTATCCGACATTGTATTAACAGTATATCTATCATCTTGTCTCTTCAAATTAAATTTGAATTCAGTTGATATAAATATGATATAAATATTATAACAACTCTTTTATAGTTATATTATTAAAATATATACACCTTGGTCTATATTTGTACAATATCTGTGATTTTAAACGCATGACTTCTATTTAATAAAAATAAGTTAGAGCAAAATAATGTAATGTAAGTCCCTTATCTTACCCTAATAATTAACGGAAGAAAAATGAAAATGCTTTGTCTTAATACTATGATTTTTGCTAGTCTATTATACCCTGATACTATATGATGTACAAATTGTCTACTGTTCAGTCTGCTTTATTTGTTTAATTAATTAATAGTTATAACTTGTTATTTCATCAATGTTCTGCTTATTATTCTATCCTAGTTTGAATTTGCAGTTTTTTTTATAAATTATGTAACCATTCTATTATATTATATTATATGATTGCTTTATTAATTCAATTTAATAATAGAAACTTTGGTCTCATAATTACTCGCATTAATTTTTAATAATTTGCTCAATTTTTGCTCATTTTGCTCAATCATTTATAAAATGTATATAGTTTCTGCTGAATATTTAGTTGACCATATTATTTCATTTTTTAAGCGAATTTCATTTTTAACCAATTAACACTGTTTCTTGATATTTAATTTAAATTCTACCAGGGAAAATTCCCAGTAAAATGAGTATACAAAAAACGATTGATTCAATTTTCTATTGAGATTGCGTTTTATCAATATTACGCTTATTAAAGAGAGAATAGAGTATTAGATATGAACTTTTTGGTCATACTGTTTTGCTGATATTGCATTGCAATCTTTGATTTTATTTTCGTACAATGTAAAAAGTGGCTTAAACAAGGGAGAGGGGGCGGGTTAACCCCCCACGTTGAACTTTCCAAGCGAAATTAATTTCTAAGTGTATTAGGAAAAATAATTGACGAAGAATTAAAATTCTGGTTGTTTAGGGAGCGCCGCTTGTCTAGGAATTCTCTCTTGTTTTAAACTGAGGTTATTTTTATGTAAAAAAATTCAAATAATTTGAAAATTAATAGAAAAAAAGTTAGAAAAGATTTACCTAGCTTTAAAATTGTCATTACATAAATTTATGACGATTTTTATAGTATAAAATCTCCTTGTCCCCTTAATTCTATAATCCTTGCTAGGCTACTGAATATAAGTGTAGCGGTAGCCTATATTACTTATATATTTATATTTGTTCTTTTACGGTGCTATTCTTGTTTGAAATACCTTAACTTTAATTGATTGTGATATAGTTAATGCAACACTATACTATAAATAAATATATAAATAAAATTTAAGTAATTAATTTGATTAATTAAATAATTAATGGCTAATTAAGTCGTTAATGTGTTATTATTTAAGTAACTGATATCAAAGTAAAAATCATAAACGTGTTATTAATTAATCAATATTTTCGTCAGGTGTTGATTTATGATCAGTGTAATAAAGCGAACAATCTGCATTTAAAAAGTATTTTCTAAAATCTTGTTCGTTTTGAAATTTTAAAATATACAGTACGTGTAGTCGTATAATTTGGTTCGTCAGCGTACGACCAGTGTATGTCATTAAGCTCATTTGTCATCAAGTTATCTGTTCACTTTCTGTCTACAAACTTTTCCTTTTCAAAGCGACAGACGACCTACTACCCCACTCCCCCACTCCCACTTTCACCCCCCACCACTCCCTCGCACTTACCCCCACCCTTACCTCCATCTGGACCTTTTACCTGAGTCATCGATTTCGAGTCCAAAATCAATATAGTTTCATGATAAATTACTATTAACAATTTTCTATTTTAAATTGCTAATAATTTTCAGAACTAACAAAAACTGTAAGTAAAGATGTTCATACCAACAAATTCTAAAAGATTTGACTAATATTTCGCGGTACTATATTTTTCTGGGGGAGGGACAAAATCCTTGATTACTTTCTAAATCTTTGATAAAGGTAGTGGGGACGCTGGGATGGGGGGGTATGGGGAAGTTTCCCCATGCTGGTCAGTCGACTGATTACCGTAATCAGAGACCATTGTTCGCCGGAGATTTGTGTGCTACTATTAATCATTGTGCGGTCAATGAAATGCTTTCAGGTCACTAATGGGCGGCTATTTGGGCGTGAAAATCGCCGGGGTTGTCAGTGGTGCGACTTTGATGCGAAGGCATTTGTGCGGTGTGCGGGAATTATGCAGTTTGGAAAAGTGAGTGTGGTGTGTGTGTGTGCGCGCGTGTGTGTGTGTGTGTGAGTGAGAGAGAGAGAGAGAGAGACAGATATAGAAAGACAGACAGACAGAGAGACGGGGTAGAGACTGTTTTTTTTTTAAAAATAAGATTATCCATCATAGGATTTAAAAAACTAATATTAAAATTAATGATCAAGCCTGACTCACTTTTATCATGTAATAATAAACTTAAGATCAGGTTATAAGGTATAACTTTCAGCTCACATAAATGATCTAGCAAATCAATCAAACAGAGTATGCAAACAAGTTACAGGAAGTAAATAAGTAATTAGTTTAAATACCGGAGTTATGGCAAAATAATTTTTGCTCCACCCGGTCCACCGTATACTTTGATAAATAAGTTGAATTAGATCTCCTACTTCGTGACTCTGGCTCTCTCTCTCTCTCTCTCTCTCTCTCTCTCTCTCTCGCTCTCTCCTCGTTCAGTGGAGCGCAATGAAGTTGTCCCGTCACCCCACGGGGGGCCCAGCTCTTAGCCCCTGGGGTTCAAGGCCTGACACAAATGTGGCAATTAGTTTAATTCATGTTTAATACTTGGCAATAAAGTGAAAGACAAGGTGGACGTCTCGAGGATTAATTAGTTGTAGAAGTGTTTCGTCAAGAAGTTGAACGAATAGAGACGTCGAACATTTGTCTCCGGGGGAAAAGTTATAGGAAAAGTGAGTAATTGAAGCGTAGGGTAAAATACTGTGAGTTATAGGAGAGACTGTAGGATTGAGTGGGGTGTACAGGATAGTACAGGGACCAAATATTATCAATGTTTTAAAATATAATTACAAATATTATATACCAAATTTCATTAATTAAAAATATTTAACCGAAATTGGAATGATTTAAAATTCATACTTAAGTTAAATTGAATGAAATGGAAATATCGATTTTTATTTTGCAATGCAACACATATTGAAGACTGCTGCTTCGAATTTTAAATGTATTTTGTAATTTGGAAAAATATTTGTTTGCTCCTTTTAAACGTCCGTCCATCCCACCGCAACATCTTTACCACTTCTTGCTTTTTCTATTCTGATATTATCATCGGATAGATGTATCATTTGATGATGGAATCAGAAATAGCATCAACTAAAACACTCTAGTTTTGTTTTGTAAAAGTTGTGCTTTTGTAAAAACTAAAGATCTTCAAACAAGGAACTATAGTGGGAAAAGAACAGTTCTAATAATACTTTCTAATTATACGTTCTAATTCTAGGTATGCTTTCTAAATCTTATTAAAAGCTTGACAGATGCAACGTTGTGGTAATAAATATTACTGTTCAGAATTTCTTCGAATCAGTTTACTACATTTTAAAATCATTCGATGACTTTTTTCCAACTATAGGTTGAGTCCTATTGCTTGTGCTCTAAAGGTAACCCGACAAATCAGATCCAAAAACATTAACCCTACAAATGGACCCCAAAAACATTAACCCGACAAATCAGCCCCCAATACATTAACCCGACAAGTCGGCACCGTCAGTTCATTTAGTAACCATAATTAAAAAAAACGCTAAACCTAGACCGAAATCTAATCCTAACCCTAACTCCAACCTAACCCTAACAATTCAAATAGTCGGGGCTGATTTGACGGGCCACGACTATAAGATGCTATTCAGAAGGTCTCATGATGACAGCCATTTTGTGGCATTGTAGACTTTAATTTTATATTAATAATTATGTATTTCATAGTCAATTGTGATTTTAAATCAATTTAATAGGAATATTAAATCAATGCAAAATAAATTTCCAGAGTTAAGAAGTTATGAGCTTAGATAGTTTTTATTTTTGATGGAACCTGCTTTTGTTTCAATGCTCTTTGTAAATTGTGTAAAATATTGTGAAAATAAGCCACTATACTGCAGGTATTAATTATTAATAAAATGAAAGTAAAACATATAAAAAACAAAATAAATCTAAAGTCAGAGATGCATGCATTTATTTCATGCAAAATGTAAAAAAAGAAAGAAAATTACAATAAATATATTTATAGTATTTATTATGTATTGTTATAATATAAAATAAAATCATTTTAAAACAAAATCCCATAGAAAATTATAAATTTTTAATCAAAAAGCGCAGAGAGAGAGCTATTAAAAAATCAATACAGAACAGTTTTTTGTGCATTTTATTATTTATATATTTAAAATTATGTATTAAAATAGGTCATATCTTATCCAAACATTTTAATTAATAAATCATAGTCGTATACATAATGCTTATTTGTAATTTAAAACTGTTTACAAACAAGTAAAATTAAATGCATAAATAAGTTAAAGCAACATTTCAAATAAGATCTAGTATAAACTTTTGCCTATTAATTTTGTTTGCTCATTTTGGGAAGGAATAAATAATATTATACACATTGTATCACTGAATCATATGTATGCAATGTATACATACGTACTGTCACTTTCCTTTTATATAACTATATTTTTATTGTATTATATTTTTGCTTTCATTTTATGAATAAAAGTAACATCTTTCAGTGTATCTACTTTATAATAATAATGTAATAAATGCATCTTGCGAGGCGTTTACTGTAGCATTCCTTAAATAATTACAATTATATAAAATATAATTATTACTGAATTACTACTCTTACACTGAATAGAAATTAATGTTTTTGTTCAACTGTAAGAGAAAGAACAACAGTGTGAATCGTAAATAAATCCAGAATAATAATGTTTCAAGTCAGACTACTTAGCTAATTAACTCTGAATAGCATTATTTTATTTCACGACAACAATTTAGCGTTTTTGTGAACTATTATTACAAACTAACAAAGTTTTAATGCGAATACTTTTAATAACATAACCGAATATATTTTACAATAAATAAATAAATAAACAACTACAAAACAATGACGTCAGTAATGACGTCATTGATTTACGCTAATGTCCCGAACGTCCGTTGGCGTTATGGATAGTTTGCTTTCAGTGAAGGGAGGGGGAGAGACGGAGGAGGGAGGGGAGGTGGTATTTTGTGGGGTGGGGTGGGACATTGTTTCAGATGTAATATTGTTACTTAAAGTTCTTTCTATTTGGTCCTGACATGATTTTAAACATTCCTAAAAAATACACAACAAAAAATAAAAAACATAATTAAATAAAACAATCATATATTTTCAAGCATGTATATATAAATAGCACACATATATACCCGCATATCAAATATTAATAGTATAGTTATAGAAATATAGATATAGAAATACATTAATAATAAACTATTACTCGCTTAATAGTTTGTACTCTTTACACTGAGATTATCCGATATCGTCCCTCGACGGTTAAGCAGGGGTTAAAAGTTATTAATATATTGATATCGAACCCTAGAATTTAATATAAAACGACAAAATTGGTAAAGAAATAGTATGCATATAAACAAAAATGGTACAGTACAAAAAGGCATTAACAGTATTTCACAACATAAAAATCATTAATATAATATAATAATATAATATAATACGTTAATATAAACAAACAAATAAAGTTGTATAAAATAAAAAAAGCTTACAGTATCAATGCCAGTGATGCGGTGCAGTTTATGAAGAATCTTGTGTTTGATGCACCAGGTCGTTCCAAAGAGTCCAGAGCAAGCGGCAATCATACACGAGGCAGACATCATAGAGGGGGGGTGGGGTAGGTAGTTGACATCTGAAAGATAATCAGTGATTAATCAACTCATAATTAGCGTCTTAATTAATTTAATTAAAGATTACAATTTTAATTAAATTAGCAATCATTACTTGAGATAATTAATGTAACCAATGATCTTTAATTTAAATAACTAATGTAACTAACGATTATTAATTTAAATAATCAGTGTAACTAACTAATAACTAATATAATTAGTAACATATAATAGATCTACAAAATACTAACATGTCATTAGTTTCACTCATACAGTAAAATTAATTATTTCAATCAAATTTAGTGAAAATTAATTTAAAATAACTCGACTTCTTAAACAAGATCTAAAGATATTATATGAAGAGCGTCAGATGATATTGTAAAATAATCATAATGCATACTTTGAATTATAATTTTTCACTATTGCATAAATATTGATTTTTTATTTAAAATTTAAAAAGCTGGATTTTGTGTAACAGCAAACAGAAATGGCCCGTTTTGTCATTTGAATAAAAATATGAAAATGTTTAGATTCAAATTATTATATTATAACTACAATGCCATACTATAGGCTATATTATTTGATGTCATAAGATTGTAACTTATATTGTTATGTTATTTATCAATCAATGTCTGTATCGGATTGAATGCATCCACATATTTATTTATAATTTTCATCTTAACTATCCATCCATTCGTTGATCTATACAATTATTCATTACTTTATCCATTCATCCATCCATTCATCCATTCATTAATACATAAATCAATTTCTTATTCTGCCATAATACTTTTGCCTAATTATAACAAACACCAAAGTTTCAATAAATTCTTCTCATACAAGTCTAACATCTTGCACACACCACTCCCACAAGGATACAAACACTGCGCGTTTCACTCTAACCCTAACCCTTGAGACAAAACACACTACTTGCTTTCTAACATCAAACTTTCATGTTTACAACGCCCTCTACTGTAACTTCAGTAGGGTAAATAAGTCAACCAAACAAGGAGGTGACCACTGAAGTATACAAGGGAACCATCTGTCGTTAATATAAATTTGAATTCCTAAGGTGAGACTTACAATTAGACAAGGTGGAAAGAAACAACATGTATAACGAAGTGAATGTAAACAAATTTCAAAATGTGAATAAGTAAATATCATTGTAAAAAACAGTTTACAGACCCTGGTCACAAAGTCAATTTTCAAAAGTACCGAAATTGTGAAAGCAAGAAAACTTGACTGATTTAGTTTGATATCTTGTTCGCAATAATTTCTATGAAAACTTAGCAAAATATTTGTTACTTTTATATAAATAGTTTCGTTACATTTTCGCTTTCAAATATTTAGAATTTACAGTTTTTTTCTAATATTTCGCCGAACAGCACGATTTTCTTCTTTGAATTACTTTATTTAAAAATTAATTTGTACAAATTAAATTTTTATTTGTTCAACTATTTCAGTGGAGATTGACTCTCCCCTTCCCTACTTTCACCCCCGTTCTGTAATCACCCTAACGTACAGTATAATTATATATATATCCATCTGTCGCTGTTTGGATATTTTCAATTTATAACAATTTTATTAATAAATAAAACAGCAGAGAAAAGTTGTGACTATCTTGAGGCCAATTTTAGCTAATTATTTGATAATTTCTACTCATTTTAGTCCTAGAGATTGCTCTTGATTTTAAAGTTATTTCTGCACATTCTAATGGAATTACAGCATCAAACGAAAATAATTATTTACTGATTATAGTTAAATTAAAAGGCGGCAACAAAAATGACAGTTAATTAGTAAAAAGAATCATTTGATGAATAATAGTTTGCTCAATATTGTTAATTAAAATTTGAGGTTAAGTACTTTGATCCGCGAGAAATAAAACTTAGAAGAGTAAAAGCACTGTTGATTCACTAAATCTCAATTTTTATTTATTTTAAAATTTTAAAACTACAAAAGCTAAATAGTAATAAAAATAGTAAATTTAATCAAGTTTTAATTAATTTAAATATATTACGAAATATTTAACGGTAGAATTTACAGTTTATCAGCGTTAAAAATTCAAAGCGTATATCATATTTTACAGCAGTTGTATCGGTATAAATGCTACCTTTTTAAAAGGTACAATAATAGTATATATGCTCTGCCGTTAATCTTAAAACGATTACGTTTTTGGCACCATCTTAAATTAACAATAGTTTAATGTTTAATTTCAGTTACAAAATGCGCTGAAATTCAATTAAAACTTTGATTTTCTCCATAAATATTGAGCATTGTCTGTGATTGTAATTAATCGATATAATATTTTTTAACAAAATTCATTTGGTCTTATACCGAATCTTTAACTAATGAATAGTCCTACTATTGCACAAAACAAAAGGCTTTATAAGACAGACAGAATACAAATTTATTAACCAGAATCACCAGCTATAAAAGCGTGTAGAGTTTAACTTCACAAAAAATTAAAACTATCGAAAGCCGCTTTCAATAAAATCATGAATTTCTCATTGTATTGCATTATTTCTTAATATAAAACTTTAAACATAACTGTGTTTAAACTGCTATTTATTTTATATAAACTTATCATCGTATACATCTAACACTTAAGTTGTTTATTATTCAAAGTTGATATGAAATCGATAATCTTGTTATAAATAATGGTAAATTTAATAACATCTTAATAACCTCATTACGCTATAAAGTTCAAAGATGAATCATTCATTCAAAAAATCAATAAATACGGGTCAATATAATTTATGAATTTCCAGACTTTCATGAGAAAGTTTAAAAAATATAATGCTAGTGAATAAATACAAATAGATTTCGTGAGAATCTAGCATCAGATCGATTTACATCTGATTACAAATAATAAATAAGCTTGTGATTATATGATAGCTTGTTGTGTAATTAAATTTTAAAAAACACAAAACGGTGAAATTATTGACCTATACACGCGCAGAGAAGAGGGAGAGGGGGGGTGGGGGTAACGGGCCCCTTAGTCTTGAGTGATTTTTTATTAACATTTCGATTTTTTTTAGCATTTTGATTTCTTATTAGCATTCTGTTCCAACAGTTTGAACAAGTACTGTATGGCAAATAAAAATTTGGTTGACAAATGTTGAAACGTGTCTTTTCAAACTGTCCCAAAAGTTCTAGCATTTTGCTTGATGTAAAATTTTCGCTGTACATAATTTTCAGAAATTTTCACAAATATTTTTAAGCCATCAAAATGGAATTTGTATACTAAATTTCATGAGAATTTTTTGGTAATCCTACCACCCCCATAGAAATTATCAGGGTATTCACCACAATATAAAATCCATAGATATAACAACAGTTTAAAAATTATCTTAGTTTCACGTTCTAGGTTAGGAACTAATGAGCGATGTCTCAGATGTAGCTCTCAATTTAAGCGTCTTATTACTAAAGAGTGCAGAAAGTTAGCGACCTGGGCAGCATCCACGAAAATCGAATCTGATCCTCTGCATCCAAGTACTGCTCTTTACCGCTTCGCCAACGAATTTAAAAATATGTTTAATTCATTAATTGAAACGTATTGAAAGAAACTTTTCCAATATTTTTATATTGTACACATTATTATAATATGTAAATATTTAATCCATATTAAATGTAATCCTAATTTGAATTCTTATGCTATCTAAGTTTAATTATAGTCTATTTTGGTGCCAAAAGTCACGAAATGTCCTTCAGTTTTATATTTGTACTATATTTGATATGAGAGATGAGCTAACAAAAAAAAAAAAACCAATATTTGCATTATAGGATATAATACAAAATTCAAATAAAGAAGATAGAGATACCAAGTTAAACAAATCACTGATCTATAATTAGCTGTAAAGAGATTGTATTGCTCTTTGAATATGCATAATTATTATAATTATAATAATTATATTATAATAATTAAATATGTATATATTGTAATATATTATGAATGTATTATATCACTGAATCAAGCAAAATAAGCAGCGTTTCTTTGTTTTATTTTCTTTATTTATTTAAAGTAATGATTTAATTCATTAATTTACTTTTAAGTTTAGTTATATAGACATTATAATATAGTTGTCAGAGATTAAAAATGTAGCCATTTGAAAAATTGACAGGATAATATAATTAACATAATAATGAATTAGAATAAATTATATAATAATAATACTACCAGAAATAATATTGAAATTACAAAACTACTCTTATATATAGGCAGTGGTACTAATAAAAATATAAATATAAAAGTTAAAAGTAAGAAATCGTTAATTAAACATTAATAAAAAGCACTAATTAAGAATAATTTATACTAATAAAAACTTAACTGCATACAGAGACTAATATTAAAACAACTAACAGTAAAGTAATTTAACTAGTTGTTAGTATTTAGGAATAAACTCTTAACTATTTGTAATTAATACCATTATTAAGAAATAAATACTATTTATCTCTAAAAATATAGAAATTCATTTAAATATAAATAGGTATTAATAGGTATCAGATCTTAGATTACAGGATAGGAAGAATATTTATATGATTATTGCAAAGCTTTAAAAAGGTGTCTATTTACCAGTAGCGCACATCGCAGTTAATGTATGCGTATGACGTCTTATACTGTCCCAGTGACGTTTATGTAAGTGCAGACGCGTCAGTAAATGCTCGACAAAGTCGAATGACGTCAGAGCGGATATGTCCCACTTAAGAACTTGTAAAACCACCAACTCCCAATCCTGAAGAGATAGAAAGATATAGAATTAAAAGTAGATCAGATGATAAAAACACTGATTAAACGCATTTCCGAACAGATGTAGAAATTTAAAAAAAAAAAATATTTGACAACATTATGGTCATTAAACTGTAATAGAAATCTCTTGTGAAATGCAAAAAATTAATATTAAATGTATTAAATATAACATACAAAGAGCAATAGTATAGTACTAATATTATATATAAATGTACTTTGTAGTATGTATAAGAAACACAAAAAGTTTATATATTTGTTTACAAAATTACGATTGAAAACAATATTTTAAATTAGTAAGTACTTTACTAGGCTAATCTAACACTGACTTAATTTCCAAATTAGCAAAGATTTACAATTTTATGTAAAATCTTGTACTTTGTACTAATATATTATCATGTTAAACGTATTAAATATTAAATATATTATAATTATATACTATGATTTCAAACTTACCAACATGATATGTTATGTATATAATATATTATGTGTAATATAATATATTATGTCTAGTATTAATAGCTCAAATAATATTCAAAACAATATTCAAACAGTGTACAAAAGATCCTTCACACACATCGCACAAAATCCAGAGGTTATCCAATAGGTCTCACAGTGGCGTATCATCCCTCTAAAAAGTGTGAGTTTAGTGTTAAACTCCCCCCTCCCTCCCTTTTAGCAAATTAGTGTGAAAATGCCTAGACCAAATAACCTTAGTGCAGACTAATAACCTTAAAAATGATAATAACAGTTTTTGGAAGGAATACCCCTAGCATTGAAAAATTCTGACTACGCCACTGCTCTTAATTTCTAAAATATTACAATTATTTATCAAAGCAATCAAACTTTACTAAGCCTAGTAAATAGTTATAATTAATCAAATCTTACCAAAAGTTGTTGTAAGGTGATCGAGCAATCGGTGTAAGAAATAAGTTTATCAGCCGAAATGGAACCGGTTTCTCTTAATTTTGATGCAATGAAAAGGCAAACTGCTCCTAAAAGTTGCAGTTGAGATTTTCTGATGGGTTTTGCTGACAAAAATCGATCGAGGTAATTCAGAGAGAGTAAAAATACATCGACTTGACAAAGCTGTTCCTCGCACACCTTAAAAAAGCAGCACATCTTGACTATATATGTAATCAGAAAATATTCTAACAATATTAGACGAGCGTACATATTATACATAAACAGTGAGCAATTATAATTTACTGATTGAAAGTTAAAATGCAAATAATTGTATTGAAGTATGGTTTACAATTCAAATAAGTAAATTTTTGAATTATACTGAGAATTTAGAAACAGAGAGTCTATGAAAATAATAAAATAATATAAGCGTTAATAAATATGCCTCTTGCATATTATTTAATTTGTATATCATACTCAATTAGCTTATATTTACTGGCAAAGATGATAAATAAAAATATAAATCACTACAGACACATAAAATAAAATAAAAATAAGTCTATCACTCTAAATCATTGTAATGACTATTCATTGTACTATTTCAACTATCTAAAACACAATCACGTGCTTGTAACAACTAGCCTAACCCTAATCGCAACCATAAAATCAAAATCTATATTATTCAATTAGTTAAATTTCAATATCTGCAGAAATAACTTTCTAATGTTGTTATAGTTGTTGTTAAGTCCAAACAACTAGAAAACATAGAAAAACATAAAAAAGCAACTTAGAAGCTGCATATATTAGAAACTGCTGACAAAAAGTGTGACAGACTTTTGGTCTACGACACTACGTCTACTGTCACTTTTTCTTCTAAAAATATTCGGTACATTGCAACAATAGGGTTAGTGTAAGAGTTATATATAAGATTTAGGATTAGGGCAATGGTCAGGGCTATGGTTAGGGTTAGGGGCCTAGGGCTAGATTTAGGACTGTTAATGATAACTATAAGAATGTGACATGATTATAACGTTGTTGTAGATCAAATATTGGTAGACCAAGTGTCTGTAGACCTAGTGTCTGTAGACCAAATGTCTGTAGACCAAATGTCTGTAGACTAAATGTCTGTAGACTAAAAATCTGTAGACGAATTGTCACTGAATAATTTTTAGAAACGAATAAGAATAAATCAGCCTACCTCCAGCATCCAATCAGCTACGATCTTCCTCATATAAGGCTGCACCTCGGGCTGAATGATGAAGTAGGAGGGAGAGGGAAGGTAGGAATCCTCCGCAGCCAGCATGTTATGCAGCACCAAATTACTCCCCAATAAAACTGGATCAGCCAGAGCTCTTCTCTGGTGCCTCTGTTCATCCACTAGTCCATCGAATTCAAAACAACAACACTCTTCTCCTACGTCATCGCGCCTATAATCCATGACGTCATTAGCGTTTGAATTAGCGTCGTGGTTACATACAACGTTATGATTTATAACGTTGTGGTTAAATATGACGTCATTATTTCGTAGAGGGCTATCTGTGATGATTTCGTCACAGATGTACATTTGATCGTCTACCATGCTACCGTACCCAGTGCTACAACTTGCAGGTGAGGGTCTATCAACCACATCACCCGTGAGCTGACTCAGAGGAATGCTACGAACTCGGAAGTTCACTCCGCTTCTGGAGTCACAAAGATTCGAATCACCGCAATCGCATCTTGTTATTTTAGAATCATCGCAAGAGCAACTTATACGAATGCATACGTCATCGATTACGTCATTATTATCAATGTTATCAGTGTTATCAGAAATTTCGCTGTTATTATCACTAAATGTATTTATTCTCGCATTCGTATTCTGATTTATATTACATTGATGGTCCCTTGTGTATTTGTCTTCATTTTCAGAGTGAATAGAATCTAACATTCTGTCGTTTGTTAACAGAAAACTGCAACTTTTAACTCGAGTAAGACCTTCAACATTGAGTCCAACATCATGAATAACTTCATTTTCAATATTTCCTGACATATGATTTTTATCAAGTTTTGTTAAGTCGCAGAAATTAACCGGTTCCATATTTTCCACAGTTTTAAATTTTCAATGACTTTGATAGCACATAAGCAATGCTTTAAAGTAATATATATTTTATACCGTAACAAAAAGCGTAGGCTTATGAGTTTAGTAGCATAACTACAGGTCTATAACCTTCAAAATTATTATTATTATTATTAATATTAGATACCAATACGAGGCTATTTTTAATTAGGCCTAAGCGTATACACTTGAAATATTTAAGTAGTCCACAACTAGTTTCGGTCGAAGAGTTCAAATAGTTTCGCTTTTAGGAATGCAAATAAGCTAAAGCAAAGAAATAAGTTCAAGGATATTAAGTCACTTTACTTTGGTGTGTATACTTTGAAACTGTAAATACGATGATAATACGTATATATAATATCAAATTTAGTCAAAACTAGGGCGTTTTCATTTTATGCTCTAGAATTAACTTGACTAAAAGGCAAACTAAGTCAAGTTTAATTTGTTAGGTTATCTGCAGATATATATCATTGCATTTTATTCAAAGCGCTATTATCAGCGTATTAACTACGAAATTAAGCAACAATGTGAACTATTCAAAGTTAAAAAGTTTTAAAAGTTAAAGCAATAATTACAATCATATTCTAACTTTATGACAACAATTATACTAAGTTAATGAAATAAAGCCTATTATAGTTACAAATACAAACTCATAGAATATCTGAAATAAATCTAACATTTGCTTTTGAATAATACTTTTCTTTTAAATCTATACTGTGCATTAAATTGATGTAGTAGTAATATTGTCAATACAATTTAATTATAACTAAGAAACTAACTCTAAACGCTTTTGAGAAAATAATCTGTTACTCAAAATTCTGTCGACTCTCTGTCTTACTGCTTTTTCTATAAGAATGCGATGTTCTACAAACTTCTGTCTTGATTCTGTGATTATTTAAACTACGCACAGGGACTCGGTCAGCTAATGATTCTAGCCAGTGACTGCAGCCAATAGAAACAGAGAATAGAAAGCGTGGGAGTGCACAGGCTATAATAAGACCTACAGCAGCAGAAATGAAGCAAAAGGGCAGGTTGGGATTATGATCCCCCTCCTCCTCCCATCAATTCTTTGTCATACTCCTCAAAAAATAATATTGATGTCAATTTTGCGTGACTAAGTTATTGCTTTGGTGAATAAGTCGAAAAAATAAATAAAATTGCTGTCATTTTTTCGTAATTCGTGTAATGTAAAGATTTGTAATAAAAACACATTTGCATGGGATAATAAATATTTAACAAATTTGAACATAGAGTTAAGCTTAATGTTTAATAATTTCTGCATTTCTTTACCCTCGCCTCCCACCCCCCTGCACTGCTGGCCCCTCACTCCTCTGTGGCAGTATAAAAAGTCATAAAACAATCAATTAAAAAGAATAAAAAATGAATGCAATCATTAATTATATTCTATACATTTAGTAATAATAATAATCTTTATGCTGAACTATCTTGATCATTTTAATATTGTAAGCAATAAGCATTTTGCAAGTTTAAATTTAAAATGTGTGTGATTTATATATTCCCCCACCCCCCCCCACCCCCACAAAAGCTTAATCCCTGCCTTTAACAGAATAACTCTCAAATAAACTCAAAATTAAACTCTAATATGAAATAAATCAGACATTTGCAACAAGTTGAGTTCACGACCCCCAATCAAAAACTGACGTCCCCCCCCCCAAGTATTATGATCTTATTCTGAACGTCACATCATACATGCCACAAAGTCAAACACGTTAGAGGAAAAGAAGTGTTTATAAGTGGCAATATGAAAACGAGGTCATGACATGAGATCATGAAGTGTGTCAGAAGTCAAGACGTCAAACTCATGTCATACAAATCTGTCAAGACACTTATGTTGTGCGATTATTAAACTTAAACATCTGTCTTGAAGCAAAGAAATCACAGAACGATGTATAAGAAGACAGACTGAGAATAGTTTCATCATGTTGTTATTTATGTCAAGATGTAAATAGAGTTAGACGATAGATTTTTGACGCCATCTTGTGTCAGAAGTACTTGTACTAGACTTGTAATTGCTTAATTAATAATTAATCAGATGTCGCATTAATAAACTCTAAGTGATTAATGCATCTATATTAGATGGAGTACAATTTTGTAAAAGATTTATTTTCAGTTATTTTCGCGCGTAGTTAAGTTAAAGAAAAGTATAAAAAATGTATGCTTATTAGATTTATAATTATTTTACGAAAATCGAAATAAGTACTAAAATCCTAGAGAGCAGCTGTTATATCATTATACATTGTTAAAAGAATCGGTCAGAATTTCTAATGATGAGTCAAACTCAATCGCCTCCCTGACTTTCCCAGGCTACATTTGACGACGAATGTCTCCCCCTACTGCATTACTTTAAATCTATCCAAACATGGTGATCATGGTCTATCACCGTCAGATTCTTTTAATATTAAATCTTTAATTTTATCTATTTTCAATAAATTTGAGCATTGACACAGAAACGCTTAATTCGACTCAATTACAACTCAGGGATATCTATCCACTACATTTTGATGTAAAACAAATTTCATTACAAAAGTCCTCAATAGCGAGCATTAAACTAATTCTATGATAAGATTATTATCACTGATAAGATTCTTATCACTCAATGGTTGTTGCTGATAAATATCAAGTATTGGTGTCAGAGTTATAAAACAGAGAGACTCAATTGAGTAGATTACATTTATCTTGTGTTATCTTTTATAGTTTCTTGTTTCATTTAGTAGTAATTAGACATTGCATTGATTGAGAATAAGCTTATTATAGATACAACGATAATAGCCTACAGATTAATTGGTTATTTATATAATGATATATTAAAAGTTCACTATATTATCTCATAATTTACACTGAAAATAATTTATCAGCAACATCATGTATATATACGCGTATATAGTTTATTCACTAGTAATTAGTTATTATTAGATATATAATGGTTAATAAATTTATTCACTTTATCTGCTTTAGATATTCTTTCTTCAGATATTCTTTTTAGATTAATTATCATTTTTTTATGTTAATTATTTTTAACTTCTTTTCTCAATCAACTGATTTTGCACAATAGTGCGCTGTTTTTGTGTTGGATCTATAGCATCCTTAAAACTATTATTTTAATATTCAGTTGAACAAAATTACTACAAAATTTCTTCTTTTTCTTTGTATTACAATCTAGGCCTCTCTGTACTCGTAACATTCAGATGATGAAAACATACCCGTCCTCTAGTTTACATCTTTGTTTAAAATCCAATGAAGTAAACATTGTTTATAATATAAATTTGGTCTATTATCAGAAAATATAGGCATATTTGGTAATTATGTTTTAGTCAAAATGTTGTCTTTAACATATTATTTCTAGAGTCTGAGCACGAGCACGAGTTATATCACAAACCAAGCAACAATCAGGATATCTATTATCTTATCCCAAAATCTTTACAAGAATTATAAAACTGCCAATTAAGCTGCTCCCTCCAGTACTATTCCATCTCATTCTACAATTATTCAATTAGCTGTATCTGCAATCCTTATCTTTGAACCAATTTCCTTTAAATGTTGCCGCAATTATTTCAAACTGGACCCACTCGCCATCTGCTTATAATATGCCCCGAGTTCACCCAACCCTAATTGACTTATATTGCTCTCGGCCGGCCGAGGGTCCCTGCTACCCAGCTGCTCGCCCTGGTGTCATTATTTGAAACCTCCCCTGGACTTTCTCGGCTGATCGCGTAAAGATAAGAAGATTTGCTGTGTGGGGGGAGTGGGGGTGGGTGGGGTTGTGTTGGTTTTGTCACACCTGCGTGAGCAGGCAATCACGAGGATGTACATTTTTAAACGTCCCCACTCTTTTAAGTCGTATATTCCGAATTAAATAATTAATAAAATAATACTTTAGGTTAATAGGCAAAAAATAATAATAAGCAAAATTTCATATTGGCAAACGTATAATTGGGGCACAAATATTTATTTACAGTTATTAAAATTATTTTGATAAAATGTTATTTTAAGTTTAGTAAGACGTTTAAAATAATATAATAACTATAATACTAACGGTATCAAATTTACAATACAACCTTATTATAGTTTTGATTTTGCGATGAATTAGTTAAAAAGAATAAAAGAATAAACGAAATATACGCGTCCATATATCTATATTTTAATCGTTTGCTGTACACAATTGTGTACAGCATTATTTACTTTCTAACTTTTAATAAATAACAGTTATTATTATTATACTAAGTTTTTATCGAGATAGAAATATTGTGACACCAGTGGTAAAGCAAACGAAGCCTCGCGGTACTTGCCAAAGACATTTGGCTGGCAACTGGGCAGATGGTTGCCAGATGCATGCATTGATAAAATAGCGTTAAATGGTTTAAGATAAACTCTAATAAAACGAAATAATAGGAGAAGATTAAAAATCAAACTGTTATTTATGATTCTAGGTCATATTAAAAATTTCGTTAAATGAGCTGAGCAATTAATAGCATAAGCTTAGAAATAATTGTTCAAACTTTGTAAATCTATAGAATCTAAGTTTATTATGTTATATCGAGTCGAATCTATTAAAAAATCTAAATCACACGGTTGGGTGTTAATGTTTTACTCATTTTTGCAATAGATATTTATAATGAATAATGAATTCATAATGAAATTTCCATAATTTTTATAATAACAAAACAGCAACTTCATTACATTATTATAACTGTCTACATTAATTCAAATCACAAGTCAAATGATTTCTTTTTGAAGTTATAACATAATATTAGTTATAGGCTCAGTCGTGTGTTAAGCGGACAAAGAAAGCCGTAAGTATAATATGCCCCTGTATATTTAAGGGCATAAAACTTCTCGTGATACGATGACGGGGCAAATATTCCAGGGAAGGTCAATGGGACCCTCACTCCATCCATCTATAGAAAAAACTAATAAATGTACTCAAAATTACTTGCTTCTACAAACGATAAAAGGTCACTGTCCAATAGTTTAGAAAGGAAACCACGTCTATGGCCTATATTTTAGGCTATATTTATATCTATTATTATGATATGAATAATGAATACATATGTATTATTCACGATTAACTGGCCATTGGGTCAGTTTTGACAAAATCAGACCTCACTCAATCTTGACTGAAGTTAATCGAGCGATAATGTAGAAGAAAACGTTTGGGAATTAACTTGTTACAAGTTATCGAGGGTATTCATGTATGTGACACATTGAATCAGTCATCCCATTGCGTCAATCTACTGGTGTCCGGCTGTCAGTTTATCCCTCCTGGGTATATATGAAACACCTAGAGCAGGGTAGAATGATTTAACCTTGTCATAAAGTTACTGCATTATTGCACATAGATAGCTTTAATTAAGACACTTTTATGAACTTTTACGAAGTAAATTTCTTAGATGTCTACAAAAAGTGAAGCATCATGTTTTTTTGTGCCCCCCCCCCCCCTTATACCATCTACCACTTCCTCTTAAATTTACGAGTATTTCTTGCTTAGTAAAACTTGTCTTTTATAATAAAAGTTAAGTCAACAAGAAAAAGTGCAGCATCATGTTTTTTTGTTATTTTATCACACCCTCTTTTTCCTTCCCTTCTAGAGAAGGGAAGGAAAAAAGGCAAGAAATACTCGTAAATTTAAGA
>JAQIXG010000740.1:0-28110 GCA_034700105.1 Oconnorella tubifera
TCGAGTCGCGGAGCATGTCGCGCGACTTTTCGAACCACGGAGAAAAACGAACACTGCTATAAGCATGAAGCTATTCATACCTGCGTCGAGTCGCGGATCGAGTCGCGGGTCGAGTCGCGCGTCGAGCTCCTCGACAAAGCGCCCTGTCTGAACCGTGTTTTAGTCATCGCGTCTGGAGTTTTTGATCCGCCAGGCATGCGCGTTGATCAATAGTAAATCTATGCGTTTTATTGATATTTTGTTTGCAATATCTTGCCTAGTTTTTAGTTTAGCTATAATTATATTTATAGTGGCGTTCTAAGGCAGATACTGCAACTTTTTAAACTTAAGAGCGCAAACTTCTTATTTTTAAATGTTTCACCCACTGAAAGAAAAAGGAGCAATTTACATTTTATACTTTTACTCGACGTTTGATAAATATATCTTCATCAACATCTCACACCACAAGGAAGCTTACAGTTAAGTTTTTGCTTAAACTGTCAACAAGTACTGCATGATCACTCTCCGGCCTTAACACAAAACGTTTCATCAACTTTTTTTATTTCTATAGTTACTCTATATTATCAAATTGGTTTACATAATTTCATGAATGAGTTTTTCATTTTTGTAGAAATTATCCAAACCTCTTTTGCTTCTCTGCTTTCATTTTCCCCTGCATCCATTCAGTCAAGACTCGTTGTAGTAATTCGTCGAATAATAAGTCTGCATCTTTTATCACGATTCTATACTCGAAATGAACAGATTTAACGTAGAGAAAATCGCCGCATGCAGAAAATAAGCAACTTTGTCGTCGAATTAGCTGACTGACAAAACGAGATAAATATTCGCCTTTGTGCTCGCTTGCGACTTATGCTTTTTTAGGGAGTGCAAAGTTTCAGATAAACTCGCGATCTATGTAAATTGTCACGTATTAAAAGAAATATTGCACTTTATCAATAAAATATTGCTTGATAATTTAAGGCAAATTAATAAATATCTGAAATATTACAGAAATAACCATATATACGACATTGTGGTTATTTACCTTTTATAAATGACACTTACTGTAAATTGAGAGTCAAGATTCGAGAAAGGCCTACCTATATATAAGATGACTTTACAGATCTTTTATCTGTTAGCATCATTTTGTATATAATAAAGAAAAGTAAAATATTTGACTGGGGCAAACTTTCTAAATTGTCAATTTTAAAAATTATAACTCAAAATTAAATATTTCATTTTTATGTCCTTCATTAAATCACCACTGTGTACCAAATAAGTATATCTAAAGCTTAATTACAACCAACTTTTTAGAGCTATTATAGCTGTGGATGAATTGATGAAACCATTCAATTCTATCTTTAAGTACTCTAATGCAAATGCGCGATAATAAAAAGTAAATTAAGCGCCTTAAGTTAATAGATTTCTCCAGAATCAGGAATTCAATTTCTTATGATCCTTTTACACTAGAGAATTTCGACTGGATATAATTCATTATGGTATTACGACATCATAAACTACCTCATACCGCTCAAATAATAACGATTCTTAGTTCAATCCACTCAGAAGAAATTGCAAGCCTTTTGGTTAAATTTCGCTCATTCGCGAACAGATTCGTTGAAAGACCAGAGGCTGTATCAGACCCTGGATCAACTGCTCTGATTTACTAGTGACCACCATATACATTCAAGTAACTGCATTGTGTAACGCTGAAGTAATCAGAGCCCGCACTGAATGTAATTTCATCACGTTTCATTATAGTGAAACTGCGGCGAAATGCTGGAGCTATAAAGCTGCCGCAGATGTCACTGTATAATTACAGTAACTGCTCAGTTAAGTAACAAATTTGTTTTGAGCCGCGATTCGACGATGTGGTCGATCGGTTAGTTTTGATGGTTTCTGAATTTTGCTTTTATTGTCAGTCTGAGTTAGATTTCGATCAGGAATTGACTTGCGTACGTATATTGCGTTTTTATTTTGTAATCGGAAGTGAAAGTGACGGGTCAGTGATATTACGTATTATTATAATGTCACATTATTGTAATTCAATTATAATCATATTACTATTGTCATTCTTGTAAATAAAATGTATCAAGTTATAAACTTATTTTGAAGAGAAGCAGAATGAATATAATTTAAATAAATATTCACATATATTATTTTACTATTTAATATTATTATTGATTATTAATTAGCATAATTAATAATCGAATTTATTTACTCGTATTTATTCTATTATATTATGTTACTAATATAAATTAAACTAATTTAAAATTCAGTAAATTCTTAGATTCAAACAGTAACAAATTGTAAACAACGTCGATAATAATAGCAATGCATAAATGAAAACCAATATTTTCTATGATCAAGTTATTTTAAATGAATTTATAACATTTTCTAAGTTTTATAAATCTCCTTTTGTAAGCTTCAGCAATGCATCTTCTCAACATCATAAAAGTTACATCTTCAATCGATTTTTAATGACACCATATACTTTATTGATGACTGACTATAAGCATACAATCGATCTGACCATAAATGAGTTCATTGAATCTCAAATTAGCCAGATCAACGTCTATTCTACGTAAGGATTATATTCGATCATGAATATTGAGATTATCGATTCATCGTACAAATAAGAAACGTTAAACTTGAACTTAACTTGTCATCAATGACTGAAGTTCGAAGTATCAAAGACGAGAGCATGTAACATAGTGTGTCAGTCAATCAATAGTGCACAAGGCATCATTGCATGCGCAAAATTTTAACCATTTTGCCGAGCCGTGAAATTCAAGCTATAAAATCGATCAACTGTAATAAATTACTCACACGTTCATATCGGTGCATTTTCGATAAACCTCTTTAAAAATAAAGCGATATTTCTTCTCTAAAGATTGCTCAGAATCTGACTCAACATCTGATATGAAATGTTTGGCTAATGCGCGTGGGATTTCTCTCTTTATCGAAGAATGAATCTGTTTTTATAACAGTAGTGAGCTCTATTCGCTTCTCGTCTCGGGATCGACCGCCGTCTGCCCGTATCCGGAGCATGAACCATCCAAATGGATCATTACTTCCAACAGGCTTTCCGTTGCCCCATGCAATGCGGCTGCGCGTTACACAATGTATGACTCCTTCGGGAATAAAATCCTTTGCGTCCACCTCCACTGGTGTAAATCTAGTATAAGCGAAGTGGGTGAGCGATGAAGAAAATGAATGTGTTCGTGTATTTGCGACAGCATTTCTTTCCGTCTTGTAATCGTAAAATGTTGCCTTAATGAGGATGTAAAATGACTGAGAATGTAGAATTGCTGCGTTGATAAATGGCACGTAAAAAGGGTTTATTGTTTGACAAAGTATCAAACAAGTTGTTGCTCGAGCGGTTTTGTTAATGAAAAAAAATCTGGAAATTGTGAAATAAATGAGCCTGTTACAAATAGACATAGGTTAGAAATAACAATTTATAAAATAAATAACCTCTGGTTATATGGTTATTTATAAAATAAATTTCATACTCTGATGTACAGGTTATGAGTTTGAAGGTTATTAGAAAATAAATATAGCACTGTATTTAGTATTTAAAGAAGTTTAGAACTGAAATATTAATAACTATTTGAAATATTTATTAACATAATATTTTCACGTGATTTTTGACAATAATTAGGCTTATTTAATAAATTACTGCTAAAAATAATTTAAAAATTGCTTAAGTTTATTGCTTTATGCCATAACTTATTGTTTTCATTTTATTGCATTCAATTTAACTTTACACATGAAATATTCGCTTACACTATTATTATCTAACGAGAAGATTCTAACAAAACTATCATTTCATGCATTTTACTCAAATTCTCGCAGTTTTAGCAGCGTGTTCGCATATCTCATGAGATATTTCCAAACGTAGTGCAGACTGCCGAGGTGTTGCCGGCCGACTAGTCTGTGTCTCAGTTGAGATGTGGCTATTGTTGAATCTGTAAATTAATTTGTTGCGAATTGCGTTTATTCAAGCAAACCCTAGTGAGAACTGATAGCAGAGATGCGTCGTTTACTGTTTGCAATTTGTTGAATTCAGATTAATTAAATAACATGGTGATTTAAGCTTTATGTCTGTAATTTTTATCACGATTGTGTGAAAATAGAAAAGTCACATAGTGTATATATTTTAACTTTTTTAAATATGTTCAATTTCTATTTGAGATTTATTGCATCCCATTTTACAACGCAGTTTAATCTTACATTTCAAAGTTTGTACTCTTTTATCAGCAGAATGGACATTTCGCTGCAAGTTCTCATTGCAAGAAAATAGAGTTGAAAAGTTCTCGTCAAAAATGTCAGCTGCGTTGTTGGATAGTATGAGGTTATCTTTCAGTTCTCAGACTGATAATTAGACGAAAAACTCGCCGAAAGATAGTGAAAGATATCTTTGCAAATTGGGGTCATATCTTGACGTGTAATATCTTCATATGTATTTGTGCGATTCGATGCAACTCTGGTATTCGATCAATTTGAACATTTTTAAGACTTTTGAGAAAATGCAAAACAAAATTATAATTAAATGAAAGAATTTTTATTTTAATGGCGTATAAATTGAACAAGTTGTATATTACATATAATTAATATTATCCGTTTTCTTATTATTAGAAAACAAACTGATAATGTAAATTTTAGACCTACGCATTTGAATATGTTTTAAAAGCAACGAACCTTCAGTTATCATGATTATTATTTCTAATGTAAAAGTCAAAATCGATTAACGCAAGATGCTGTCTTTTTATTATTGTTATGTCTATTTAGTTTATTGTAGGAACTTTTTGATATCATTGTTTTAAATTTCAGAAATTATTTTTTAAAAATCAGAATAAATTTTTTATATGTTTATTTACAATTAGTGTTTTCCATAACTTTAGAAGAAAACAGCATTATAATGATAATTTCCTGCAGTCAGAATATCTAGCAAGAAATTAAGCGAAATATCATAAGAAGTTATCGTACATTTTATTGAACATCTAGCTATTATATTGCGATAAAAATAAAATAACAACTACATTGTATTGTCTTCCACTGTAATGTAATATATTACTTTTCGAAGTCTGTCAGCCTTGCAGTTTTTGCAGAAAGATTAGTAGCCTTGAGAGACGCAGGTTGAACATAACGCGTTCAATCTGTCCCTTTAGCATTCTTACAAGAATTGAGAATTACGAATGATTTTTTGTTACTTTTACAATCGGTAGATTTTATCATGAATCAAGTCTTGGACATTTTATTTAATTAGATTTATGATAATATGTTTTATTAATTACGTTCTTGTTGTAATTCCATGATATATCTTGAGTTTCAGAATAACTCAGTAATCGCTTATGAATTTAAATATATTTCTGGTGTTTGTTTCATCTTTATTAGCATTATTCAATTTTATTTTAATTTTAGTTTGTCGTTGTTATAACATTTTTTCGTTACTCAATATTTATAGACCTAACGATAGATATAAATTTTTCTTGCATTTTATAAAATTTCTGCTTTTGCAATTTACATTGTAGTTGTATAACAAACATAAATAAACGGTTAAACTTTAACTAGATTGTTAAATTAAGCTTCCCCTTTTCTTGAATGAAATTAATAGTAATCTATATTGCGCGATTCATCAGTTAATAGCAATTCATTTCTGAAGAGAGTGTCATATTGTGATTCATCATTTTGTCATCTGTATTCCAGCACTTCAACCCACTTGGGTTTTGAACCTGGTTGATCCTGCATAAAATATGAAGGCGATACAATGTCGTGACTTCAATAGCCTTCATAATCAATCATAATATTATCGAGGCAAGCATTAGAGCACAATTTTGAAGCATTGCTTTTTGTAATTCTTGAGATGAAAAATGTTTAGGCGGAAATTTATTTCGCACAGAATTGTGTGACAGTTTGAAAAGGCGTTGTAATATGTCACGTAACCTTTTATTTACTGAGAAATTAAATAGAGCAATATATAAATATATATAGATGCAATATATAGATGTAAATGTCTAGATATATTAACAAGTTTGCATTATTATATTTCTATGTAATTTGAAGTTAAAAGTACTTGTAGAAATTGATGACGATATCAATTTTTAATCATATGAAATATTTAATCATATTTCGTCATCTTTCTAAATGTTTTTTTTTACAAAATTCATATATAATCTACATATGCACATGGTGCAGTAATACGCTTGAACATTGCGTGTTTATTTACAGTCAATAACGTAATAAATAAAATGAATTATTAACCGTCTCTATTTATGCAATCATATTAATTGTAATACGACGCATTGCACATACAGACAGAAACGCTTAAATAAAACATCAATGCAGACGACATCAAGTCTGATTTCGCTATCGACATGACGCTATATCTGAGCTGACTGAATAATTTATCAGCAATCGAGTTGGATGCGAATCGGATCGTTTTCTAGTTACTTTATAAACGATTCTATCTCAACCGAATGACTGACAATTATTCATTTTTTTCACTGACAACAAACGACGCAATATAACCGTCAAACGGCTTTGTTTGCGCCGGCAACATAATCCAACTGTCGTCGAGTCGCTTTGACCTACTGCTCGATGCCAATGTCACGCTGCTGAGCGCATCTTTCTGCCAGATAAATTCTTCGGTTAGATGTTCGACGTCGCTCTTCAAGAAGCATTAAAACGTCGCGAAAGATTCTAAAATACGGGTGACTGATTTTGACGCGTCTTGGAACTTTAACGATGCATGAATAAATCGCACGAAAAACGCTCATAAAGTCTGCTCGATATTTCTTTGAACTCGATGGTTTGGGTGGAAAAGCTGAGAAAGATCAACTGTAAAGTAATTGCTTCATATAATGCAACGTGGCACTTGACGGTCGCTGAGCATTTCCAGATTAAACGATTCTGTTACGAAGACTGACTGATGTAAAGATTTTAAAATTATGAGTAGAAATAATTTAGAATTTGTTGTTCGGTATATTTATTAAGAGAATCATAGTGAAAGTTAAAATGATAAAGAATTTAAATAGCAGTTTCTGAAAGTGTTGGCTGATGTTATTTTATATTCAATTTGATAGATACTTTCAAGCGACTATTGTTTTCTAAAATATAATTTCAGGTTCTAAACTGTGATTTTGTTTTGTTTGTTTTTTTGTTGTTTAAGGGCACGGCAGACAAGAAGTCTATTTAGTGCCAGAAATTAAAGTTTGAAATGTAAAAGGATCGTCAAATAAAAATAAAATAAAATAGATATACAAGTGAAATAATATTAGATGATACAGAAAGCAGATATATCTAAACTGAGATGTTTGGTAATATCCTGGTACCTTATTCAATACTATATAAAAACGTCATGTAAGTATCGTATGATACATTAATCAACATTATTTAATAATTTGATTCCATCCAAAATTTGAAAACATCAGTAATTAATACGTAAGTGAAATATTGTTGTAAGTCTAATTTAATACATAACTCACGAAGTATGCGCCAAGGATAACCATTTCAGCATTCCGTCGTTTTTGCTATATTAACTATTAATTAAGGTTGTGGTGTTGGATTACAGTTGCGGTAATTTAACTGTATACAGCTTGTAATAAAGCTTTACAAAAATTCAATGGTCTTACGACGGGTAGGCTAACGAAGTGGCGATATTAAGAAGATGAAAACAAAGGAAGAAATCTACGGATATGAAGATGCTCAAATGCAGCCATTATTTACCGACTAAAAATGATCTGAATAAAAGTTAATTATTCAACATTATAATGAATTAAAAAGGTGTTTGTAGTTTTAATAAATAGTGATGTCAATTGGTTTATTGATAACAATAGAACAAAAAAGATGTAAATTGAAAAAAAAATTAATAGTTAAATGAAAGATGAAATATAAACAAAAACGTACAAAAAGAAAAAGACGAAACAAACAGAATAAAGAAGAGTACGGGAATTTTTTTGACAAAACAATAAAAAAGGTCGGAGAAAATAACAGATTTTTCATTGCAATATCGATATCTATAATTGATCTGATGCATCAAACTTTATCGTTTTGATCCAGAAATTGACCTTACTTTCGCTAATAACCGAATCGCAATGAGAACAAAGTGAAATTCATCTTTCTACAAAGCGCATTGGACTTTGTTGCTGGCTGTAAATCTTAGAATCGAACTAAAAGCAGATGAATTAGATTACGGATGAATGCTCGATACCATCGATCTGTCATTCGAAACTCGAATCTATCGATGCAAACGAAAGAAAACAATTTTCGATAAAAATTTGAATTCGTCAAGTCCGTCAGACTGTCAATGGAGCTGATTATATTAAATTACTCAACAATTGATTGAAAATAAATGCTCTTAGGTAATTGTAACAATGGTAATTTTAATTTTTGTGATGAAGTTGTAATTTTTTTTTATTTTAATAATATAAAAGTATTAAAACTAGATATTTATTGTGCTGTTTATATTACAATTGCTTAAAGGATGTAAGCTTATATTTACATATAATTCTTAATTTAATGTATACTTTACGTACAGTATAACTAAAAATTACTTCAAATTCAAGCTAATTAAGAAAAATTCTAGATTGTTGTAAACCGAGGCGCGTTCATTTAAATAAACGACAAGTTTATTTTGTTGGTATCTTACAGATAAAACGCTTTTTGTAAAAAAGTAAACATTTCTTTACTAAAATATAATCTGTAGACTTGTTTACGTTATCAAAATACACTCCGAAAACTTTGTCATAACTCTCCAATAGTAGGCCTATAGATATACTATAGATATTTATTGGCTTAGAAATCAACAAAAAGCTAAATATATCACAAATCATTATAACTACTCGCTCTATATATTAATTTTTTAGTATATTTATGTTAGCTACTTTTTAAGTTATCGGTATGTCAAACCACTCTTAAAATAGATATTACGACATTTTCAGACATTTTCATAAATTCAATAAAAGAAACCTTTTCCTATAATTCATTATAAACAATCTTCACTTTACCTATTCACGCTTCATTCCTACATTAACTTGAAACTACATTAATCAACCGCAAACACGAATGATCGATCAACTTTAAAGACGAATAACATTTCCGACTAAAAACTGAAACGCGTTAGTATTATTAGTATTATTATTATCAACCAAACTATTACTCTGTCAGTGAAATAAGTCTTGTGAGATGGAGAAGTTGAGCATCAAAGCTTCTATTTATTTCTAGTACTTCTGTATGTATAATGACCGGCACGAATCTGTCGAGAATAACTGTAGTCATAAGACTCATAACGAGATCATCAGCGGAACGTATTGAAACATAATCCTGCATTGCGTTCAGCAGAGGATGCGATAATAAAACTCATATAAGACAAGAGAGCTTCATATCAAGTTAGATTCCTTCATATTCGGAAACTATTCAAATAAAAGTCACGTAAATGTAATTCCCATTGGAAACGATTCAGACAAATATTATAGTTATTGCAGTAACGGCATTGCAGTGTTATGTTTGTAAATATTGCTTTTGCTTTACCGGTACTTTGATGTATTTTGAATGTATTTTACCATATATTTAAGCTGTTTGAAATTAGATATTTATGATCATGTACAAAAAACATAAAAGTAAATAATTTTATTAATCATTGTTGTTTGTTATTTTTATTGTGGTCTCATGATTGAATTTTTCAGTAATTCGTTTAGAACAAAATAAACGCTAATATAATTTTGTTGCACAATATATTAAAAGTTAGATTTTTTTCTATACTTTATATTTTATTCAATTGTTGACCTAGTTTTATTCTTCATTATAGATTATTGGACAAACTGCTGGTCACGTGTCCTAACGTAGAATACTGTCAAGATGTATTGCCCAAGCGTGATCTACAGGTTCATCTCATCTACAGGTATTTTTGAAAAATTAGTTGCACCATCATAATTGACAGTTTCCAAAATAGGAATTAGTCTATCTACATGTATGTAGAATGTTATATAAAATGAAACTCTGAACATAAAGAAACGTAAATAAAATGGAACTTAAACTGGTAATCAAAGACTCGCTTCAACTTATTATTAATCATTACGTGAGGCTGTATAAGTAAACTAAAATATTTTATAAATTTGCTTAGAACCATACTAAATATTTAAACAATATTTTCTAAAAGTCTGTTTGATTTGCATTGCATTTTTCTAATAAGATTCATGACGTGATCCTTTATTTAAAGATGCAGTCTCTTTCCCAATTCTCTAGCAACTATTTTCTTTTTAAGAATAAAACTTTCATATAAACTTTCAAGCTTTTAACAATGATTGTTTAGAACTTGTAAAAATTCTTGGATTATTTCACTAGGTGCAAGGGAACCATGACTAACTGTGTGAATGCGAGTCAGGGCTGCACTTATCGTAATGCAAGAGGTGCTGTTCACAGACATCTAGATGAATGCGACTACAATGATAAGAGTAAGACATTTTTTCTTTCAGTTAAACATAATCTTGAATAAGCCTGATTTTACAATTAACTGACTTATACTAAATGCTGAAACTGATTTTAGGGTGATTTTTTCCTTTAGAAATCCTGTTCTATATGTTCTATAACGCTCTCAGTAACTAAATTAAACTTAAAACTATTCAATCCTTTGAGTCGCAATATCATTTGATAATATTTTATTCAACAGCTTTTATCTTTGTATCTTTTTGACTTAGGCCTACTGTGTATGTATGTTTGAAATGTATACTCCATGAAAACGTGAAATTGGAAACACATCTGTATTTAAAATGGTTGTTTTTCAACCACACTGGTGGTTCAATAACGATGGTAGTTTTTATATCGTCGATGCCCAGATCTGAGACAATTTACTGGCCAAGTTAAAGATTTAATGACAAAATCTATTTAGAACGATAAGGGACTAACATAGGATTTGTTTATAACGTATTAGAGAAGATTTGTACAAAGGAAAACTGGTCAACAGAGAAAAAAGGAAAAATAAAGAAAGTACTAAAAGATCTGGAAAAATAGGAAAATAATTATTGAGATTTGCATTATATTTATTTCAAGCAGTAACCGTGACTGGATTAGATATAGTATTTAAATTTAAGGTATTTAGCTTTTAATAATTGATTTGAACTGGCAAATAAAACCGATACTTGTTTTAAATTATTGTATTTTTGAAATTAGTTTGCTTCATTAATCTATCAAATTTTATTTTTTATTTCTGAAATAAATATTATTAGATTGCCGATTATGAATAGCGTCAAAATATAGCTATCATTTATTGTATATCATCTTGCTGAACGGTGCAGCAAAACGACGAAATACTAGTCGCAACTCGGTGTCGAATATAAACATCGAATCTTTGAACTCAGGTTCGTGTTCAGTGATCCAACCACTTTACCAAAGGTTAAATATTGACTATAAGTGTGAGGATGATCTTTGAGACACTTCACTTTTAACATTTAATCACTTTGTAAATGACTTTAACATCCTCTTTTATTTATTTAGCTATTGTTTTATTTTGTTTTCATTGTTTCAGATCGACTGATGTTATCATCCACTCATCACGTGTCCATCATGGATGATCAAGTGATGACTATACAGATCTACCGAGGCGGAGGGGAGGGGCTGGGGGTCTTGGGGGGCGTGGGGGCGGGGCAACAGCTCGGCATCAGCATAGTTGGGGGCATCGATACACCGCTTGTAAATATTACTTTTGCTTTACCAGTACTTTCATATTGTAATGGTATCTTTATTAAGTCTTGATAGTTTGAAACGCTATTGTTAAACATTCTCTGATTATTCTTACATTATTAGTTTACTAATAAGTAAATAATAAACATGTATTTACTTTGCTACTTACTCTAATTATTAATTAGATTAATATTACCGAAAACTGCCACACTTTCAGCCCTATTGTTGAATTTTTCTAATCTTACCGGAATTATATTATAAAATTATATTTTCACTTGTTGAAAATATTTATTCAAATCCTGAATGAAATCAATCAGTTAATGGAGACAATCAATTTTTTTCATGTAATTCTGAATTTTTAAAGCCATCGCACATTAATTCGCCTTTGAATCACGTTATATTTGATTTATCCTTAGAATCAAAACATTACAATCCCATTTAAACAACAAATAAAAAATGTCCTTGATCTACTTGTAATCTACTCTCTAATAAATCACAACCGCTATCTTTCGACTCAGCCAATTTCGCAAATCGAGCAGCTTCGATTCTTGTTTTACGAGATATTTTACGATTTCTGCGAACACTGGAAATTTGCGTTGTCGATATGACAAGGCGATAAATGATTTGATGCAGAACGTGTTGTTATCTTGTTGTTTGAGCAGATCAGCGTGATTGTGCAGGACGTCTACAAGAGTGGCCTTGCATCTAGGGACGGTCGACTGCTTCCAGGGGACCAACTACTCGAGGTTGTAACTCTTCTATTATCGCTCGCATGCTTCGCAATCTCTTCTTTCTGCAATTTGCAATAACTCGTGTACCTCTCGTTGCATTTATACGTTGCATTTAATATGACATTGCCGTATGAGAGTCCTTATTATTTGTTCAACTGAGAAAAAATGTGTGTGTATTGATTTTGTTGTTTTTCAAAATGATGCATGTTGAGAATCGATATTGTATTTAAATCGAAAATAGATATTTATTTGTTAAAGTTCGCTGTTTGCCATGAGAGTCTTAAATAAATTAGACTAATTTCATGTGATCCTTTCACTGTTGATCATTATATGTCTGTTTTATAGTCTTATTTAAAAATTATTTGATCTCTTTTTCATTTAAGTAAGCTGTATAACTTGATTTTTTCTATGTAATTACAATATATTAAAAAATACACCTAAAATGATCAATATAAAACACAATTATTAATATACTTCAAAAATAACAGATTTTCTAGACAGATTTTTCCTAGACTCCATACTATTTAAATCTATTCCCTTCAGAGATAACCCACATGTTATTTTCCCAAAAGATTTCTTGCAGAAATTATTTCGCCGTCTTTATCCACTTGTACGCCGGCGGGCATATAAGAACGTTGAACTTCCGTTCTTGTTAGGTTCACGTGTAAAGTGAATAACACCCCGAGCGTCGCGTCTCGAAGAAAGACGATTTACAGAAATCATTTTTACTTCGTTGAGAATTTTCATCATCTTCGTCAAGTTGTTCACAAGTTGGTCACAAATGAACGTCGCGTCGCCATTATATGAGATTGTTCGTATACGCCCACGTGGCGACACGTGCTGGTAGAAAATATAATGCGAAAACGATTAATTCCGTGATTGTGGTGATAATATGAAATGTTGTAATATAAGTTGGTTTTGTGTAAATAATTGGTATTTTGTTTTGGATTACGAGAATATCATGCGGTGAAATATTAGACTGTTATACAATGTGTTTTTATTGAAAAGATTTCTTGCTATTGTTACTTTCTTAATTTAATTTTTTATTTTTTATTTATGCGTTTATTGTCTTGCAATAGATGAGAAATACTGTTATAGAAAGTAATTGCTTAAATTAAAAAGAAGTGTATCAAATAAGATTGATCCATTCACCTCTAAGCCAGCCATTGAACAAATAATACAAAAATTACTTATTTTTCTACTATGCTTTAATTTCATTGTGTAGTAAATTTACTGCGTAGTGTTTTACTCTATGACTATATGAAAATAGTGTTTTACACTAGTTTTACACTAAATAGACAATATTTAACATATTTAACAAATTTTACATGTAAATATGTAACAATCAATAACAATCTTTAATTTAGATCCTAAATATAAGCTTACTCCGATTAAAATGCACAAATATCTTTACTTTCTTCCGACGAGACGAATCGTACAAATGTCTTCAAAGTCACTCGTGATTTGTTGTGTCGAGCGCAGTTGCAAGTAAATCCTGTTTTTGCGAGAAAGTAAGATATCGTAAGTTACTTTATTTCGACTGTGTCCGGACGATTCGTCCCCGGACGGTTCGTCCCCGGACGGTTCGTCTCGGACGATTTGTCTCACGGACGATTCGTTCCCGGACGTTTCGTCTCGCGGACGATTCGTCTCAAAAAATATCCTGCCGCTTTTTAGACAGCCTTACAGAGTTAGTGTTTTGTTGCTTCGTTCTGTATTTCTTTATCTTTGAATATGTTTTTATTTTAAATTAATTTCTGAAATTTTTGAAACATTTTCTTTAATTTATTTTATCTCCTTTAATTTTTCAATACAATTTTTTACTATTTTTCTTTTATCCTCTTCATTTTCTTCCTTCATTTTTTCGGTATTTTTGCTACTTATTTTATTCATTTTTCTTTCTTTTCGTTATTAGGCTAAGCCTACTTGGTTTTATTTTGTACCTCGTGTGACAAGTGTGCTAGCATGGATCTACGACAAGGAGCATATTGTAGTCATTTCCTTTTGCAATAACTGCTTTTTTATTATAAATTTGTATAGACTATTATTATTCAAATTATTATGGATTTTAAATTAATATTTACCTAAAGGGATTATCCTGATTTTAATTCAAATCTGCATTAATTAAATAAATGTGATGGCTTGTATAGTGATTTTAATCATTACTACATCCTTTGTTTGTTGTAACTTAAAACTTTTATCAATATATCAGAAAAAAGGAGACTAATCGTCCGCGAGACGAATCGTCCGCGAGACGAACCGTCCTAAAACCATTTCGACAACCTGAGCGAGACGTAGACAGCGAACAAAGTATTAACTTAAACAATACATTACTTCAGTGATCATCTGAAAAAATTTGTCCACAGACTTTATTTCTGAAAAACATTCCTTATGATTAGATTTAAGTTTGTCACTGGTTTCTGAAGTCGTATACACTTAATTGATATAAGTATCACGTTTATTGAAGCAATGAGCGTATATTTTGATTGTGTATAACAACTAAAATAACTTTATTTGTTCAGAAACCACAAGCCTATTTAATAAAATTATTAGATAGTAGTTCTAATTATTGTTGCATTAAACTTATTAATATTTAATAAGTTTGACAAGGCAATCTACACATTCTCAGTTTTAAATAAAGCAGCAAAGAACTAGTGATGATTTTGGTGACCCGGAAATACTGACGAACTTTTAAATCATTTACAAATTTGGCTTGATTTTAGTTTCGTCCATACTGCACTCTATGGTGCACATATTTCGTCCATACTGTATGATCTTCTTAGTCATTTGTAATTTTGATCAGTACTTTTTTGTATATTCATTTTTTTGTAACAAATCGATCAAATTCTCACATTGTAGCTCCTTAATATTGAGCACACGGATATCTGCTCCCCCCCCCCTCTCTATCAAATTTTCGTCTTCCAATGGGTTACGTTTTCTTCTCATGGCATTCCTTTGCACAGCGACATTCTGTTTACCAGCTTCAAGTCAGCAACTGATAAACTGTAGTCTCGGGAGCAATAGAATATGAAATATTGCAAAAAGAACAGTGAATCTCTTGTTATGACACTATTCAACAGCATTGCTGCATTTAGCTGGAGTATGGTGCACATATTGAAAAAGAAGAAATTTTGATATCCCAAAACAGTCGTAATTTTTTTCAAAATGCTACTTTAGTTGTTGAAAAAGAACCAAGACGGACATATTTAATTTGATTTCTTATCTAGTAAATTATCATGAAATGGGTTTGAACACTGTCGAGTTAGTTATAAAATAGTCCTAGATTAGGCCTATAGTCAACTATGCCAGTTTTCTTTTCTCTCACCCTGTAGAGCAATATCAGTATTTGACGACGTAAGTTACATGTGAACGTGTTGTCACAAATATACAGTATATGACGTATCTTATGTTACTACAAGTTTAGTGAACTAGTATTAAATAGCAATGAGCTGTATTAAACAAGTGTAATTTAACAAAATAAAGCATTATTAAAATTACATTTGATCGATAAAATGCCTTGTGAACTTATTGTTGTCTCATAATAAAATAATTATTTAACCTAAATTCAAATGCCAATCAATCTTCATCGATTTTAGAGGCCGTTAAACAAAAAAATTGGCGATAAATAACAATGTTCTCATTCTAAATTAAAGGACATGCAAACCTGTTTTCATTATTTTTCTACCAGTACTATTAGATTCTTTATTACATACTTTCATTATCTTAATAAATTTATTATGAATTATAAAATTTAAAAAAAAAACATTTACTCATGAAAAATAAAGGAATATACAATTACATTCATCATTTATCTCTACGTTTCCTTATAATTCTACTTATTTGAATACGAAACTTGATATGTACTATGCTGCTACAAGACAGTTTAGTTTGTTTATTTCAAGACAAAATTGTTTTTGAAATCTTGTAAATTTTTTTGGTCTAGGTTAATGGAGTGGATTTAACGCGCGCCACTCATCGCCAAGCAATCCAAGCACTCAGTAGATCTTGCACCACGTGTCATCTTATTATATACCGGGAACCATCCGAGGATTGTCTGCTTAAACCTAGCCAACGAGGTGAAATTATATTCCCGAAATATTACTATTTATTTATTATACTGTATACTTTTCTATAGGCCTACTTTATTTATTACTTAAGTATTATGGTTTACTTTACATTATTTATTAAAAAGTTATATAGTGTAAAATTTTATTTTTCAATTATATTATTTGCAAAAATAACTGGAAAGCTAAATTGAATACATATTGAATTTTCAGCAATTAAATCCCGTAGGCTTTGTTTTTCATCTTTAGACAATGAGAAATGAAAACGTAAAATTTTACATTAAATTGGTATTAATTTCGAAGAACAACTCAACAAAGTAGAACTACTTCAGGGTAACAATTGTAGATGTTACTATTGTATTTACTGTTTTACCATTCAGAATTTATTAACAGAATATATTACTATTTCAGAATAAGACTACATGTTTTAAAAATTTCTCTTTCAGAAGTTATATCTGTTGTATTACCAAAACTTCCAGAAAGACAGTTGGGAATCAAACTAATTCAGAAAAAGTAAAATATTCGAAACTTTTACATATGAAATAAAGCAAGAATAACATGAATAACATAAAAATTACCTATATCACACCAATGATGAAAGAAATGTTGATTTTGTTTGATAAATAAAACTAAATAAAACAGATATATGCTCAAGGCGACTTTAAACGTTATAATTTGGTGTGCAGAATTTGATATTTGAAATAAAACTGTAAAAATTTCTATAATATTTTATTCTATTAATTAATTATTAAATTCATTTCGTTTATGCAATAAATCCGAAAGCTCTGCATGTTTGTTTCAATTTTTAGGAACCAGTCTGGCCTCTACATCTTAGAAATAGTAAGTATTAACAATAACAAAACTTTCAAAATACAATTGATTTATTTACAATTACCTTGAAATAATGTCATCTATCTAATATGATATACATTGAAATTAATTCAAATCAGATATATAAAAATAAATGATTGTAATTAAAACTATTACACTTAGGGCCTACTTATGTATAAACTTTAATTTTTTATTCATTTTACTTTCATTATGATTTTTCATATACTGTATTTGACACAAAAAAGTATACTAATGTTGGTATGTTTTTTAAAGATACAAGGTGGTGTCGCGTATTGGGATAACCGACTTCAACCCGATGATCAAATATTAGAAATAAATGATGAAGACATGACGAATGGAAGTCAACAAAGAGCAGTGGAAATTATACAGGTACACAGAAATAAACAGAAATAATGCCAAACGATAATGCTCAGATACAATGATAAATTATCTTTCATTAAAAGGAATGCTTTGCAAAATCAGCTGCAGTATTATGTTACAAATAAAGCAATAAATATTATTTAAACATTGATTATAATTAGTTCAATGCAAGTAATTACCAGCGGTAATTAATATTACTGATGAATACTAATTTAATACAGGTAAAAATTAATTTCTACTAACTATAAATTAATCCACTAACTATAACTATATAACTATGTCTTTTCTTGTCAAAAACTCGTTCGTGTTATAGCCTGCACGTGCCAGAAATCGGAATAGAGTTAAGATAATACTTACAAACATATTATGAAGAAATGCTATTATACACTATATAATTATTATTTCTGTTACATGATACCGTTTGGGTCAATTGTTACATTTAACTGAGCATTGTGCTGTGTTTATAATTTTTTCTCTGATCTATGCACGTGCTTATAACTATAAGAAGAAGAATATTTTTAGGCCTATATTATCTAGAGTCTATTGACAATCTAGTTCCTGTTTGAATAATTAATTAAATAATAAGACCTTTACATTTAATTACATTAAATAAATAACATTTATTTACATTTGTAAATACATTTATTTACAATAACATTTGGTTACATTTAATTAAAATACTGCTACTTTTTTTGATGTTTTCTAATTCGAGAAGTTTATATAAGAAATAAATAAGTATTCAATCTTTATTTAAAAACTGTATTCCGAATTCAAGCTGATAATTTAGCTTAAAAATAGTAAATTTCACGCAATATTTTCTGCTTTTAAAACGTCAACTTAACGCACTTTATTAATATTCCTTCCCCGTGACTTGCATCGGCAGAGATCACTTCATTTTTAACTACATCTGTTCGGAAATACACAAAACTAATGACATCTTTGCAAAGTATATAGTTGAGCACGCAACGCGTGTACCTAATGGATTGTGTGCATTATAACATTGAGAAATTAGGCTCTCAACAGAACAGGACGGCGTCTTGCTGTTCTCCCGCTGGACTCTTGCTGGGATCGATAGCTCACTTATCGTAGCGACGCATGACGTGTCTTTTCCTTCAAACGCAGATGTGCTTCTAAGCAAAACTATTTTCTTTGCTCTCCGCCGTAATAAAGAAACAAATTCTTATTTACAGCAGATAAGCTTACTGTTTTAAAAATCGAGATCATGGTGCATACTTTCAACTAAATGGCTGTAGTATTAACGATATCCAAACAAATATGTTATTGGATAGCATTATAAAAAAATAGTTAGAACTGGATAGCATTTGTGACTCCAATCTTACAAAGTTTTAAAAAAGTTGCTTGATGTAAATAATATCCTTAAACTAATAAATATAAAATACACTATTAATAACTCTTTCAACAGATTATGATATTAATTACAGAATCTATTATCACTTATTAGACTAACTTTCAATTTAATACGCATGCATGGCCCAAAAGAATTTGGGAGTGGGGTGGCTTCTCACTCCTATACAATTCTCCCCCATCTCCCCTTTCAACATAAATCAAAATCTCATTATACACTTTAAATATAAAATTATATCACCTCTATTCTCACTTTTGCAATACAATTTGAGCCTGAACTTAAAGTTGATATAAATGTCGATTTTTTATTTTCTCCTATTAGAATTCAGATGTTTTTCAGTGAATATAATTAATTTAATTAACAGAATATTGCCAATACTTTAGAGTAGCGTCAGAGAGGTTCGGTTGGTAGTATCCAGAGCCCATCTTTCACGGTCATCCTCTCGACTGACGGCGTACGACGGGTCAATAGACGGTGAACCCGAATACGTACCCGAGTTCTGTCGTGAAAGATTTGTCAGCGTCACAAAGGTTTGACATATTACTCTTAAATACCCATTCCAAACTGTTGATTTCATTTCTCAATGAAATACTGTAGCACAAAATGCTTCTGTGTACACACACTAGATATTAGCTAGTGTGTATACACAGATACAAATAAAAGATTTTTTTAATACACTAATTTTGCGTAATTTGCACTGTATTCTTGTTTCGTTATTCCTATTTTTGTATAATTATGTGTTGAACTGCCTTAATGCAAAATAAAGATCTATATATATAGGGCCTATATTACAGAACGCGTAATACAATAATAATAGTGCATTGGAATAATAAGTGCATAAGCACTTTATACACAGATTCTCAGAATACATAATTCTTATTGAGTTGCGGCACGCAGCTTTATCGTAGTTGAGTCTTTACATATAGCACTAAGAAAGTGTTTTTATGATCTTCACATGCTTCGACTTGACCTTAAACCAGGAAGTCAGGAACGACAATTGGACCTCTTGTGACCTCATGTTCTTGACAGCGGTTGACTGGATGATTAATCACGTGATGCGTACGGATCCTGTATCGACCATAGTAATCAGACTTGTGATGGATCACTTTACTTATAGTCATAGCCTAATTTAGATTCGTTATGTTGCTCAATTGCTGTCTGTAATAACCTGACTGATCGTATAAAACTTAAAGTCATAATGAACATGAAACTATTCTCAATGATACTATTATTATAATAATAATTAGAACTTAATAATAATTAGAACGATCGAATTAACTATAATACAATATAACACTAGATAGGCTCAGATAGTTATAATATTCATAAACTACCGAATTCTAATAAATAGTTTCTTGTTGTAGATTTTATGTTTCTGAAAAGCAGCATTTTCAAAAAATCATCAGCTAATTTAAAAAATCAATGCAAAAAAAATCGAGAATAAAAAGATATAAGTTGTATTGAATTAAATTGCCATTGTACTGTTATTTGAGAATATTTTTAAAATATAAAAAGAAAATTTCTAGCAGAATATTTTCAAAAAATGTTTCGGTTGTCAACTATATTCTAACTTACTTTAAATATAATATGTTTGTGTAAAATATTTAGTATATATAGTTCAAAAACATGCTTGTGAGTAAATTACCATTGACATCTAAGTGAGTTATTACAGTCGGCAGTAAATGTGTTTTTAAAAAAGTACCGTGTTCGCAATATTAGCCATAACCTTTCCTGTCTCCAATAATCAGGTTTTTACGATAAAAATTTCCTGTCAGCCACTAATTTCTGTCAGACACATGTCAGTAGCGTAATGTAACATTTACACTTTGCAGAATCAGATGGAAAGCCTTGGTGTCAGTATAGCTGGCGGTCGATGTAGTGGTGGCTATGATACTCCTGTTTATATTTCAAACATGCAGCCAAACGGGTGTTTGGCTAATACTAGGCAAATAGCGGTAAGTCTGAATCATTCCTTTAATTGAAGCCTATTATTTATGACATATTGCAATTGCATAAAACTATCAGCATTATAAATGTAAAACTAAGAATTGCGTAAGACTACTAGTCTTACGAAAGAAATAATACTGTTACTATTAAGCTTGATTTTGTTTGTTTTCTTAGCCTACTATTTCATGTAGCCTACAAATTATTTTATAATTATTTTTTAATTATTTTACTCATCAATGAATAAAAATGACTATGGGTTTCTTAACATGTTCACAGATTCGTTTACTTTGACTTGTATTAAGAATTTAAGAAACAAATAGTTTGTTTCTCGTTTTATCTATAATTATTATGATAATATCTGAGCGGTTTTAAATTTAGTCTCAGATCATACAAGATAATATTACACTAAGCTTCCTTATAATAAGAGAAAATTATAAAAGATGACCCATTTACACTAGATCTGCTGAAAACTAATGATTCTGCTCATTTGTAATGCGTGATTTGAGAAAAGAATATCTTTTCCTACTATAAGCCTGTAAAAATTAAATAATAACTTTTCATTAATTTTTATGAGCATAATATGCTTTTTGCAGAAAAGCGACGTGTTATTAGCTATAAACGGCTCAAGTCTACTTAACTTGACGCACAATGAAGCCGTTCAAGTGCTTAAATCAGCTTCAGCATCTCGTAATATTATTCTTCACGTCGTCCAAGTAGCTGATCAAAACTTAGAAGATTTCGACGATGTTTCTAACTTTAAACCGTCCTGGAAATTCTGGTTATCTTTGCCAAGGTATTTAAGCATGACATTATTCTATATTAACTGAAATTAATTTAACGTGATAGGTTTACTTTCTAATATGCTTACAATACAAACCATTACTATTTTATGCTAAAATTTATAAACATTTTCATTGTACAATATTGTCGAAATTATGTAGCTTACATTTTTGAAATTGTAATATAAATGTCCGATTTAATAGATCTATATGCATGTGTATAAATTAGTTTCTTGTTTTATTTCTTCAATTCTATCTTATCAGATTTGTTTACAATATAAATTAAATAATATAATTCAATTAAATATGATTAGGTTTATAATTATATGCATAATATCACACAATGAAGTAGGACTTTACAATAAACATTCATTCACCAGTACTTGTAGCGAACTGCAGCGAGTACACACAGATATAAACTCAAAGAAATTCTACTTTCGTCGATATCGTCAGTCATTTTATTAGTTATGTTTTATAAGATAATAGCTTACTTACCAAAGTATGATTGCTGTTATTTACAGCACGTGTTACACAGTGAAGACGATCACACTGGAACGTTCAGTTTCAGGCTCTCTTGGTTTCTCTATCGTTGGTGGTTATACCGGTAGCTATGGTACTGTGCCTGTTTACATTAAGTCAGTTGTCTTATACGGTCCTGCGGGCAAGGATGGACGACTCCGGTATATATTATTTATTTATTTATTATTTTTAGTGCTTAACTAGGTCACACATGTTTTTTGTTGATACTGAAAGAATTAATAATATTTACTATACTTACTATTTTCTTAAATTGTAAAACTATTCCTTGGGTATCTCATATTGACATATCAAACAGTCGGCCTGTCAAATTCTTTTCGCAAACTATCTTTTGAAATACTCTCTTTTACACATTTTCTCTAATTATTTATCAATTATTATTTGTTAAGTTCTTTTTTGCTTGAAACTAAACGACAAGAGTTACTTTGTAGTTTTAATACATAGGAGTGGTGATAGGATTCTATCAGTCAACGACACTCCACTTGAAGGTGTCGCTCATAATGACGCTGCATTCCTACTCACAGCATCGGAATCGAGATATGTAACATTAACAGTTGTTTCATGGCCTGGAACTTCCGTCTGATGCACAGTATATCATTGATAAAACTTTTAATATAAAATACCCATGGAATGTGAGTCTGAATACCGTTCTGTCCTGTTTAAAAGCAATCGAGTAAAATGCAAAGAAAATTTCAGTAAAATTTTACTGTATGTAAACTACGATATATAAAAATAAGTTCGTTATTGCAGCTTAAACTGTTCATACGCATAGCCCACAATTGATTTTGTAAATAGTTATCTTAAAAATCTTAAATTAACTTAAAAGTTCTCAGATGTATTAGTTCATGATTTTCAAGCATGTTCCAATGAGCGATTATTCAAAATTTTTAGTGCTATATGTTTTTATTAAGATGCACTAAACTTTGTAAAACTTCCTATCTTGTATACACACCACATTCATTTTTGGCTCATGTAATGTTTTCACCTAATGTGAAATATGTATCGTTTTCAAAGCTTGATTAATAATAGAAAATAACACAAAAAAGATTTACAAGATGATACAACGCATCAATTTTATAAGCATCCAATATCCAAACCATCACTTAAAAAATCAGAGATGATAATCTAACAAAAGCATTAATTCAGAATAAATTTAAATATAAACCTGAAGCAATAACAAAGAATGCAGTATTTGTAATCATTTATTAATTGTCGTCGCTAATAATTGTAATCCCTATCCTCAGAAAAAACAAATATTCATTATGACTGGTTGACTTCGATTAGAATTCACTGACACAAATTCAGTAAATTGATTTATCATATATTATAACTAAATCCAAGTTTTTTTTAGCTATACAATACATTTACAGAACGTCAAAAGTCTAGCTTCTTTTATCTATCGTCACATAAGAAAATAAAACTGAAACTAAGCATTAATATAGCAAAACTAACATTCGAGAAAACCCAGTGAAATATATTACAAGAAGTTCACATAATGAAGAGAGCCATCTAGAAAAACTACACAACTAAATTATATCATTTTGATATTCATCTCATGTTCGTATAGCAAGCAATGTGGTTTAAGTTTAAATTTGAGGAATAAAAAAGTAGTAGGCATACATTAGAGACATAGAGAGCCATGATTAAATGACCAATCTTTATCAAGCCGTCATAATTACAAGGGATGGGGGAAGGAGTGAAGCCAAAAAAATGCTATCAGATGGGGGAGAAGGGTGACATGTTTAACTCAAGTAATTAAAATTAATTTGAATGAAATCCTGCTACCACCTACGGTATGGGACATTTGGTCAAAGGACGATTCATCGTCAGACTGTTCGTCAAGGATATTCGTTATGGTTAGGTTTAGGGTTAGAGTTAGGAATAGGGGTTATAAGAATCGTTCGTTATAAGAATAGTCCTTGATGAACAGTCAGTTGACAAATCGTCCTTTGACGAATCGTCCTAGAACCCCACCTTCACCACTTTATATAATTTTAGCAGCTGTCTTCAGCCAATTTTATACTGCAATAAATTTGTCTGTGTATAATAGAAATCTAAAAATGAAAGAGTCTATATCTCAGTGATAGAGTTTGTATCTTGTAATTCAAGAAGTTGCAGGTTCGATTCTCAATCAAGATCTGTGACATTTTAATCTTATATAATAAATATGAAAAAGCATTATTTTTATTTTAAATTATCTATTGTTGTTTAAAACAAAGTATATGAAATGAGAATGTATTGTTTATAAGCAGTAAATTACACGTATAATATTTTGGTGTTCTCTTTATTTCAGTGTCATTTATAATTAGCGAAACAAATCGTAAACGCTTATAACTACAATTAGTGAAATTTGAAAATAACAATTATATTAATGACAGTAACTATCACTGAATCATAATAAATAAATCACGATCAATACTTAGTTGATCACAAATCGTGTTTATTTATGATCAATACAAATCATGATCACCATATGAATGAAGTCTATAAGTATGATCACTGACTATTATTATCTGATCTTTGGCATATTCACAAATATGTAAAAAAAACATGAAAATCAAAAAGGAACAACATTTTGATATAATTTTATATTTTCTGCTTTAATTTCACTGCTAAATGTAGTTTTATAACTTGTAGTATCATAACTTATATCATCAAAAGTACGATACATATCATGATTTATAAAAAGAGTATCTATTTCTCCTTATAATTACTAATCTATCAATTTGCATCATTTTCCACACAATCTGTCACTGATACAAACTCTATGAAATGTTTTTAATGCTGTAGCAGTGACAGAATGTAAATATGCTACTGGATTTGACACAATTTATCCTTAAATCATAGTTAGTCAAATACAAACTTCAATACAAAATTCAAAACACATAATCATGATATAAATTCTTCCGCCATAATTATTAATGCCTAAATAGAAATAGTATTAATCCCTAAATAGAAATGTTAGGGATTAATACTATTTTCATTTAAAAATACTTTTAGGAAGCTTTCATTTTTCTGTGACTCTAAATTAAACTTTAATCTTGACTTAATGTTGAGAAATCATTACAATTTTTCTATTACCTAATTTACAAGATCAAAATTCTTCAATACGAATAAAAACCCTACTAGCTTTATACTTTTAACTACTAACTTCCCATTCACCGTACAAAACGGTCAACAGGAAGTCACCATTAATCCACTACTATTCACCGTCTCTAATCAATCAATTAACCGTATCTAATCTCGAATCTAAACTTCTTGCGTCGTTTCTATACTGTCGTTGAAAGTTGATTTGCTAATTATATCGGTGCGGCGCTATGTCGAACGTCGCAAATATCGCAGGAGCAAGATACCGAGTCCAGCCAAAATAGCGAGACCAAAACTGGCCTTCAACCACGACGACGATTTAGTGGGAAACAAACTACGCAGGTGACTAGGGAGAACAGAAAGAAATTCAGTTATTTTTAAATAAAATAAATCTTCGTTCAGTATGATTTGAGATAATTGTGACATAATAAAATAATGACTATTATCTGATCTTTGGCATATTCACAAATACGTAAGCAAAAAAAAATTATTATTTAAAATTTATCACAATTATGTGAAATCATAATTTAAAATGAAATCATAATGAATTTCATGAAAATTGTTCTTACAAAAATTTCTTTTTCATAAGAATGATGTTTCCATTAAACAGTATTATCGGAGATCATAATAAAATCTTGAAATAATAAAATCGCTTTTTTAAACTGAGTTTAAAAAACTTTAAAATGTTGAGTTATAGATGTTTAGATTATCAACAAAGAGTAAGTGGACTCAATTATAGTAAAATAACTTTTGTTCTGTTTGAATTTTGATGCTAAAATTTATCAGTTAGGTGTATATATGTATCTTCTTTCAGCATGTACAATTTTAGTTACAAATTCTTAATTCTGAATATTTGCTAAATATTAGCAAAAATTCAGAGAGGTTCCTTTTATAGCCCACAATGTATATAAATATATATATAAATTGTTTGTTATTTAGAGTCACATCAGCACAAAAAGGCCATTCAGAGACACACCAAAAACTGCATTTTCAGAAACCAGATGATGCAATCACCTAAATATAAATGATTTATATTAAATAATTATCCTTCAGGAATGAAAATTAAATATACATAAATTTATTCTTTAAAAAGATCAATGATATTGAACTAACGGGAGAACAGCCATGGTTTCTAGTCGAACGTAAACATCGCGATTGATTCTATCAAGACAAGTAATGAACTGAGGGGGAGGAAGGTTGTACTTAGCGCAAAACTCTGTCGGCTGCAATTCGTGGTCCTGTAAGACGATCTGATGCTCGGCTTTGCAGCCGATAAACAAAACGAGAGTAGGCAACTGCATTAGGTATTGCTGAAACACAAGAAAGAATATTCGTAGATGAAAAGGAAATGATTTTATACATTGTGTAGACTGTGTTGCTTTAAAATATCATCTAAAATTAATAGATTACTTTTAACGTCTAGATTATTATGAAGATGTTGAAGAAGTACATTTTTTGATCAATGTGCATTTTTGGCTTTAATAAACCGCTATAAAAACAGTTTAAACAAGTATCGAAGTAAATAAATTAGACAAAATGATAAAAAAATAAGAAGTATCTTAGAAAACTGTCCAAAAGCTACTTTTACTTAGATATTCTAAGCACATTTAAATAAGAAATCAAAAGAATGAATAGCAAGAAAGACCTTATAAACTCGAGCGCAATATTCGAATGATCTTGGATTAGTGACGTCAAAGAGCAAACAAAACACATCACAAGTTAGTTCACTGGTACTCGGCCTTTCAATTAAACTTAGTTCCATCTCATGTAACTATGAAAATCATAAAAAGTACAACATTGCTACAAATAATATTCGATTTATAGACTACATAAATAACTTCAATTTACTTTTTGTTTCTGCAGTTAATTAATATTTATCTATTATTCTGCATTGAATTTGCACCTAATATAACATCTGAACTTAATTTTACTTTCAATTGTAGTTATATTATAAAATAAAATAAAGTTTTTTTGCTTTAATTTTAAATTAGGTTTTAATTAATTAAACTAATAATTCTCAGTTTTGAAAATCTTTATTTTAGTTCTCTTTTTAATTCTTCGCTGTAGTCAATCAATGCCTATACAATTCTAAGCAATTAGAAAGTTTAAAACTTTCAAGCAAAAAATAATTAAAACGATTTTGTATATTTTCTTCCTTTTCCAATCAGTTTATATTACGCAAGTTCCTTTGTCTTGGTAAAATATACTTTCTAGAAACAAAACAACTGACCACAAGATATTTCTCTTGACCATGAACAGGCACCAGATTAATAGTATAATGAGAGAACTGGTTACATTTCAATGTTTTAAAATACTGAAGATTTCTTCCCAGTAATCCTTGCAGAAAAACCGTCTGAAAAACATCACACAATATAAAACATTTAATTATTATTACTAGAACACTGAAACAATAGAACAAAGAAATCTTTTAAAGCAACACAACACCTTATAAAATAAACGCAACACCTTTATATAGAAACACAATACCTTTTACCAGAAACAAACACATTTTAAAAGAAAAACAACACCTTTACAAAGACATTTTAACTCTTAATAACAATATACAATACATAATTATTATTAATAATAATGAATAAATAGCCAGTTTTCTTTGCGAATAAATTGATAATATAATATGATAATATAAATGATCCTTTATATAATTGAAAGTTGATTATTATATGTCAATAACCTCAGTAATAAGTAATTGTTAAAAGACTCGATAT
>JAQIXG010000741.1:0-28098 GCA_034700105.1 Oconnorella tubifera
TGTAAATAGGTTTTTTTGTTATAGGACTGCATATATTGTAAAGTAACTAGTGTATTGTTTACTAAACATATTGTATCTTAGTGCACTGCTTGCTAAACGCATTCAATATTGTATAAAATGTAGGCCTATATTAATATTCAAAGGGTGCGTGCAGCTGTCTACAGTCACCCTGCCTCCAATTTGAAACAAGGAGGGTCACACTTAATATTATTATAAAAATGGTTTGATTGAGAAAAATTCTGAGAACTTTTTTATCATTAAGCAGAACCTAAATTTTGAGAATGTGTACCTGATATCAATAAAATGCAAAATGCAGTATAACCAAGGTAAGAGAAAAATTTAACATGTTAAAGAATAGCAAATAATTTCATATAATAGAACAGTTGATCAAATAACACGTTTGGTCCAAATGTTTAAAGATAAAAGCTGATCAATAACTTCCTACAATGTTCTTTTTAGCACACCAACAATAATTGAAACAAAAGTTATCTTAAAATTTCTTTAATAACAGTTTCTGATTCTTAATTTTTCAAGAAATAAAATATGCTTATGAAAAAGGGGAAAAATCTTTGGAAGGCTATTTAAAGCAGGTCTCTTGTATGTGAGTGTATGGAATAAATTCTTATAACAATAATATTGTACGATATTAAACAAAAGATCTAAATATACATACAAATATCATCACAAAATACATAAACACACAAACGCAGATCCACTAATGTATGTATATCTGTATGCATGTATATACATACATACATACATACATGATGCATGCATGCATGTGTACATACATACATACATACATACATACATACATACATACATACATACATGCAGAAGTACATATTTAGAAGCATACATGCACACACACTCACACACAGTGAAGCCAAGGGGAGGCTTTAGGTTTTTTAATCCCCCCCCAGTGTAGTCAAAAATCTGAAACAAGTTACACAATCTTTACCATAGATAAAAAAGGATAAAGTAAAAACCTGGGGCAAATGCTTCCCTCCCCAATCATGTCTGAATGATACAAATTTAGAACAGTGGAGTGATTGTGACAGTGCTTGACACTAGATTTAGTAATTGTATTTAATCAAAACAATTTCTACTAATAATCCAAACCATATTAGTTCTTTGATTACTAGAAAGATATATTTCTTTCCAGTTATAACAATTTCTCAAAATATTTATGAGTAATATTTTCAAAAAGAACTACACGATCAACCAATCATCTTGCCTTTCATATAGGTATAAATTTCTGAGATTATTCTTGAGAAGAAATAATACTCAAGTAAGAGTGTAATGAGTCATTATCATTATCCTGCTTTGATATTCGATCAACTTCTACAAGTGTGGTATCTTCATACCTTCTCCACCCAATATGTCCATCAGTAGAACTGCTACCAACGCTAGTGGTACTGCTGTAACCTGTAGCATGCACACATTTTCCTTGTAAACGCTCAATGCTGGAATCACGTGAAATTGGCAAATCACTTTCGCTCGATTCTATTTCATTCTGAGGCAGGCGTTCGTACAACAAATCAGTGATTATCCCATCTCTGTTACTTGCTTTACTATGACGTGTGCTATTCCAGTGCACCCATGGCCACGGTGACTGTAAGTGCTTAGATCTTCTGCTAGGTCTTGCATTTCTATTAGTATTTCTAGCAGATCGATTATTCCAAGTCCTGTTATTTTCTGAGATGCTGCTGTTGTTAGATTGATCTTTATTTCTCTTATTACGTTTTTCACGCTCGATAATGCGATCGGCTTTACTTATCCGAAAGTCGTCTTCTTCGTTTTCGTAATCCTCATTGCTTGCTGTTGATCTTGGTTTGAAGTCACCACTTTTAACTGTATTTTCTGAAGATTTTCTCATAGATTCAAATGATGCCTTTGTAAGGGTATCTGAAGACGATTTACTCATTGCAAAACTAGGTCGAGGAATTTCAGTTTCACTCTGAAATTGTGTACTCTCCTTATCCTTTGCTTTCTTTTTACTGCTTATACTTTGCCAAAGTCTCTTGTACAAAGGGACGGACTTTCGTTTATCTTCTTTGTTGTCCGGTTCATCCCAGTCATTTGGTTCCTGAGCAGGCTCTTCCTCATCAATTCTCTCTTCATTCAATGACTTTCGATTCAATTCACCCGAAGCTCTTTTATCAGAAAATTGCAGCACTAACGGTCCGTTTTCACTGTCTGCCTTCATTTGGAGTTTAGAATCCGTTAAAGATGATTTTCTTCCACGAGTTTCTGGCTGTTTATTACTAGGAATCTCCGAGCTCAATTGACTTCTTGAATCTGTGCGAGATTTTCTCCTCTCAGTAGATGGTAACTTTTGCTTCTCGTTTGCAGTTTCTGAATTTACTATACTACTAGAACTAGTCTGGGATACTTTCCTTTGACTATTGTCTGGTAATGTTTCTTTATCCTTCTGATTATCTGACGGTATACGAATTAACGAACCATCCTGCGATAATCTTTGCTTAGCATCTGATGATTTTCGTTTTTCATCACGACTTGATAGTTTTGGCTCATTTTTAGAGCTACCTTGTGAAATCTTTGTTTTATTTGGTTCCGGTGATTTAGAACTTTGCTTATCATCTCGCTTCACTGGTTTTTCTTTCATCTGAACATCAGAATCAGAATCTGATAATTTCTGTGTTTTAGGTTCATTCTCATGTAAATTAGAATCACTTTCAGAGTTTTTTTTAGTAACGGATTCCGGCTTTCGTCGATTATTAGCATCAGAATTCACTGATCTCTTGTCTTCATCTCTCTTTGGTGGCCTATCTTTCGAACGTGGTCGATCTTGTTTTTGCTTCTCTGACTCGTCACTTGTTTTTCTTCTTGGCTCTACACCTCGTTGTTTAGGAGGACTGGATTCTTTTTTGCTTTTGCGATTTCGATCCTTGTCTCTTTCTCTACTTTCTTCATCTGATGTATATTGCCTATTATGCGTTGTCCTAGTGGTTATATTGGTTGTGTTCACAGTGTTAACTTCTTTGTTTCTATTTGGATGGAAATTTAGCCATCTCCTATTAGATTTGGGGGAAGAACTTTGAGAAGTTTCTTTTTCATCTTGATCTTCTTTGGAGCGCCGTTTTCTGTTAATAAATTAAATAAAAATATTGTTCTTCTTGCAAATGTGTTTGTATTAAATTTTCTAGTATATTTATTTAAACTTGAAGATACTATAGAATTTATAAAGCTAAATTCTCTGATCAAGGATTCAGTTAAAATAAGCAAGTAGATTTAGAGAAATAGATTTAGAGAAGAGATTTAAGCAAATTGAAATCTTTAAAATGAACTATGATTTAGTTTTTAATGTGTTTTTAATTTTTATCATTAAATAATTGATTTACAATTAATTAAAGAATAATTATTGTAGTAAGACTTGTGGTCTTTTGTAGCAGTTTAATCCAATTTTACAAATTCTCGATATCTTTAGAAAATCACCATATATCTGGAATCAGATGTATCTGATTTATCTGGAATCAGATGTATGTTCCCATAAGAAAAATATCATATCATTGTGTAGTTTGCACATTAACAATCAGTGAAAAAGCATGAATAAATGTAGAAATTTTAGATAGCCAATAAGAATAAGTTACCTTGATAATATTCTTGGTTCATTCGTAATAAGCAAGCAAATGAGCATGAATGCAATGAGCAGCCAGATGATAACAGCTGCAATGCCACCATAAACTCTCAGCGTTGTTTCTTCCACAACTGAAACATTCAAATCATTACAACAGCTGTATATGACTACGAACAATTTTCAACTGTATACTTTTCTCTGGATATTAAGTTACATATGATATTTTACACAAAACAAGATTTGAAAGAATCACATTTCAAGAGAGTAATAGATGATATTGATGTCATTTTTAATCAAATATATTCAACATGAATTTAAGTGTGGAATATAATATAAAATAGTCATCGTACCAACACAAAGAAATGGCACATCACTGTTAGCCAAGTTGACCCGACATGAAGTACCAGAGGGACAGGTGATAGAAGAACAAGCATCAATGGTACAGTGTGCACCAGTGTACCAAACTGAACAATTACACGTGTATCCATGCGAGCTATGCTAAAGGAAGTATTAATTAAAATTTAATTAATGAAAAGTTGCCAGAAGTATTACTATATTATTAATCATATTAATTCAATTATCTTTAAAAACGCTAAAGATTTAAAGCCTGTAAATATGACAATTTTAAAATCATGATGCCACTAATTAGAATTATAGAATAAAGATTTCTTTTTCGTTCATTAATATTTTTGTTAGAATAAAATAAAATCTTGCAGACATTACAGTTTAACTTTTCAATACTAAATTAAGTAAATGAGAAATACAAATAGATGTATAGAAAAAGATAAATCTTTCGTTAAAGATATCTTTTATAAATACAATACAGAATAAATTTAAATGAACAAAAAAATCTTTATGAGTACAGTAAATTTTGAAAGTTCACTTTTAAAATTCACTGAAATTATATAGCCATATTTTCAGTGAGATACACGGAAAAAACTTAAAATTCATACAATGCCTACAATAAATACTAATTGTTCCCACTGGTCTGTTCTAAACTAATAAAGTTTATAAAATAGAACTTTTTCTCACCATTACGCAACTTCCTCCATTTAAACAAGGATTTATACTGCACTCTCTCGATTTCTCACAATATCTTCCTGTAAAACCTTCTTCACACAAACACACAAAAGACTGATGTCTCCTGCGTTTTCTTGATCTTCTCCATCCACCAAAACTGCGTCGGTCTCTATAATGATGTCCCAGCAAAGGATCATCATGCCATCTCTCTACACTACGTCTGTATCGTGCTAAAGGTTTATCGCGGTACTGATTATAACGCTTACTAATGGCTTTGTGATAACTGAGAGACTTTTCTTGTTTGTGTTTTAGATCTTCATGTAGTTCATCATCCTTGCCTTCTCGATTGTGATGATGATAAGAATGGGTTCTGTGTCTTCGTGATGGTCTACTACTGTGACGTGAGTGATGTCTGGCTCTGTGATGTGATGAAGAGCCAAGGTGCCGCCGTTCTAAACATCTTGCACCATTTTGACAAGGATTAGAATAACATCCCTTAGAATGATGACAGAATGTTCCGTGGTAGCCACGTCGACATCTGCAGTGAAAATAAATCTTATTGTGAAATAATTTAAATATTATAGTATCTGTACAATCTTTTCAGCAATGAACTTTACTACAAGTTTACTGTAGTACATGTCCTAACATAAATTATTCAATAACTTTCTATTTCAACTGACTTACAAACAAATAAATTTTCTCCTGGAATTAGACTGTACACAGACTCCGCCGTTTTGACACGGCTCAGTGGCACATGACACGGATCTCTCACAATAATGTCCGCTGTAATGCTCAGGACACGTGCATCTTGCAAGTCCATTGCCAGAGTCAGCACAAATGCCACCATTGAAACAAGTGGATGCGAGGCAGGCATTCGATGGAACATCACAACTAAAATAATTGTTAATAAAAAGTTTTATAAGCGACTTTATTATTAATTATTAGAAATGAATGCTTAAATACTAACAATTCATCACTTGAGAATTTAATAATTAATAATAAATTCAATGATAAACACTAGCACAGTAGATTCTATTTCTATTTAATTAAATTATCAATATCTTACATTTGAAGAGATTAACATAACAAATATTGATGTTTTATGATGAATTAAATACAGAAATAATAAATAAACATGCATGATGATAAAATATAGCAATTAATAAACAATAGACATACTCAAATATAAGCAGAAATATGATTTAAGAAAATGTCTCATATGTGTATCAGAAAATATCATTAGAATAGTCATCTAGTAAGCTTGCAAGAAAAACATTTATTTGCTCATAAATCCGGAAATAAAACATGAATAATCTTATATTTGTTAATAAGATGAAACATTATAAAGCAATACCGTAAACCAGTAAAGCCAGCACTGCAGACACAAGTGTACATCTGTTGTTGACAAGTGGAACATAATGATCTACGATAACGTCGTATGTTCATTGCCATACAGACTCCACCATTCAAGCAGGGATTTAGGCTGCATGGATTGTAAGGCATACCAATCAAGCCAGTGTTAAAGCCGCATGCCTGGGTTTGACAAGGACTTGTGCATGGACAGTCTGCTAAATTACAAATGTAAGTGTGAATTTGCACACTTACCCAACTGTCAGTGGGATTTGAGAATATCTCTGATAAGATGCAAATGCTAGTCAAGTAATATTTTAGTAAAGTATCAAACAATTAAACACCATAACAAGTGGAGCTCTCTCTCCTCTATCTTATTTATTGTTAGTGTACGGAATGCCTCTAATTACAAGCCGTATGTACAATTGTTAAATATATATTATAAAATGCCTTTATAAACAATTTAAAGTTAATGGTCAGGTCTATGTGATGAAATATAATATTCCAATAAAAGTGTAGCTTATGCCTACCGGGAGACTGACACGCAATTCCACTAGCAGCTGCACAATTAGTGCCAGAACATCCCAAAGTTTGAGTTCTGAAGAGATCAAAAAATTCAGATTATAAATTTTTTAGTACAATATACAAATTCTTCCTCAATATGAAAGAAATATAGTTTCTACATATAAATGCAACGGAGAGAAAATAATAAAAAATTAAATTATATAAGAGATTAATAATGATTGTCACTAAGTTACCCGTAAACGAGATAATAATGAATAGAGTAAAAAAGTAAAACATGAAGGACTCATAAATGGTATTACCCTAAGTGTTGACAATGAACACAATTCTTCAAGATAGAATGTCTTCTTTGATGAAATTTTTTCACAATATCAATAACGACTTGTTTACTGCGTTCAACTGTAAGAATATGACCAAGCAATTTTTTGAAGTGAATCGACTTTTCCAGTTTTATTCTGAAACATCTCTTGCCTAATTTTCTCGACATCAGGATTTTATGAATTTTATTTCTGATCACATCTCTAAATGATTTCTTTCTTTTACAACCTGTTCTAATATCAATCCGACGTATACCTGGACAAGATGCCTTGTTTATAATGATATCTTTTTTACGAATAATGCAGGTTTTCTTTCGGTTACATTTCATTCGAATGAGTTTCAATATCTTAGTAATTTTTTGACATTTTCTTGCTGCTTTTTTAACTAGTTTATTGCGTAAATTGTAAGCAGCAATTCCATGTATGACAACTGACTTGTGCCGCTTACATTTCAATACTGACCCTTTATATTTTTGAGATTTAAGGCCTTTCTTTTTACAGCTAGCCTGTATATTTATTGCACTAAGTTTTGGACAAGCAGATTTATTTATCTTGATGTCCTTCACCAATAGGGTACATTTTTTTCGATTATTACAAAGTTTCCTTATAAATTTAAGGGTTTTAAACAGTCGAGGGCAATGCCAATTAGCAGGCTTAACAAGTTTTTTACTTTTATCATAAACCTTGATTCCAGATATAAATATAGTTTTGGGTTTGCCACATTTCAGTTGAATGGGTTTTTGATTCACTTTTGAAATCTTAGGCTTTTCGCTGATCCTGTGCTTGCCTTTCTTTTCTTTCCAATTTTTATTGCCTTTCTTATGTTTAACTTTCTTCTTTCTCTTTTTTTTCCTAGAACCTGATTTAGCGGCAGATTTCTCTTTTGTGTTCAAACTTTTACCAGATTTCTCAATATTATCTGAAGAGGGATTGCATTCAACATGTACATTTATTTTCTCTATGCCAGGGCATTCAGTCTTCTTAAATCTAATCGCTTTGAATTGAACTTTGCACTTGTGACTACCATTACATTTCTTCTGTATAAATTTTAATATTTCGTTGATTCGTGGGCATGGCTTAGCAGATTGATTGACAAGTGTCCAATTAGAGGCAAATGCATCAACTCGAAGTACATTAATAATTTTGTCAGGTCCACACTTTATAACAGTTGACTTTGATTTCGTTGTTTCCATTGGTTTAGTCACATTGCCATTTAATCCCAGTTTCTTTTTTTTCTTTCTAGTTTTTTTCTTCATTTTCTTGGTCAATTTATTTGGATTATTTGTGCTCTTTGAATTCTCAGAATTCTCATTTTCCATTGCATTAGACTGTTCTTGCTTCTGTTTCTTACTTGCTGGTGAAACTGTTGGATCATTAACATCAGGCAACTTTAAATTACTTGCTTGCTGTGAAGTTAATTTCTTTCTTTTTCTTTTGCGATGCTTTTTCTTATGTGTAACCGATGTTTGTTCATCATTATCTGATGTCTTTTCACTATCCTCTGCCTCTGAAGAATCATCTTGTACATCACTTAATGTATCTCGCTTTTCATTCTGTTCAACATCCTCTATGTCTCCATTAATCCTTTGAGAATCAATTTTTATTTTATTTTTCCTTCTCGTTTTCTTACTTTTTACTTTCTTCTTTTTTGTTTTTATTTCAGCATTAAGATGTCTTGGTGGACGCCTATGATCATTTAAGTACGATATTCCTCTAATTCCATTGGCGTAAACAATTCCATGATATTTAGCATTCATTTTATTATTTTTCTTTTTTCTTATCCTTTTGCGATAAATAATGTAGCGAGGTAGTCTTCTAATGCAGATTTGTGCGTAAGTATCAAATCTCTTTTTTCTCTTAACTGCAATTACTGATACTGCCAACTGAGCACTTTTTGAATTAAGTCCTAAATATTTCCTTAAAAGTCTGTGCTTTCTTTTCTTTTTCATCTTCGGAGGATGTTTTGGTAGTGAAACCTTCACTTGTGGTTTTGGTTCTGTGTTAAAAACAAACAATAATTCAAGTTTGATAATGGTTTAAGGTTAGAACTATACAATTCAAATATAATAATGAATAATTGTAACAATAAAAGGGAAGGAAAATCAAAATCAAAAGGCAATCATTATAAAAGGCAATCCGATAGTAAATACATAAAAAGACTTAAGGAAAAAATACGAGTTTATGCAAGTTGGGCTAAATTTAAGCCAAAATAAAAAGAAGTTTACTTTTATTTATTTGAAAAATGCTAATGTCGTACGTATGCCTTACCTAACATCATCTAAATATTAATATAGTTAACTACAATCATTTATTTCTGAATAAATTAACTTTTAATCTAAATGCGTTTATTGACTTCAGTCACAGTTTAACCATTATTGCAATGCACAATTATTGCAAAAATAATAAACAAATAAACAGATATGTGAAAGCGAATAGTCATAAAATAATATTTATTTTATCTAATTTGCCAAAGTGATTTGTTTTCTCAAGATTCCAGAGAGTGCTAGCAAGTTGGATATTTGATTATTTAAAAGCATCCGTTGCGGTGCATCTCTTTAATAAAGAAATAAAACGCATGAAATAATAGCATCATCTATACAATTTAGTCACATTTATAAAAAATGAGTCTGTCCAGCAATATTTAAATCCAGTTCAACACAAATGGTTTACACTTTATCTAATTTCATCATTACTCTCACGGGCTATAGCCAATTCTTACCTCTAATTAATTTTTCGCATTGTCTAAGGAATCAAGAGCAATGTTACAATCTATCACTCACATCATCAGTGGCGGATCCAGGCTAGCGACATGCGCCCGAGTCAATTCTACAGCTACTGAGTGACTTAACTGAAAACTACTCAGTCAAAACTTATAATATTTCAAAACCATAGGTTATTTAAATTATTGTAAAAGTTGATATATTTAAATAAAAGAAACGTGTCAAAGATTGAGAAGTATTCTTAGAAATAATTTTGAAATATTTATAATCCCACCCAACAAAATATATCTGGATCCGCCACTGAATTACACATCAAAGCTTTACGATAAGACTTCATTATTTTAATGTAGCTTTATTGATAAGCTTCTAGAGCAAAACCATTCTGCTGTTGTTATAACATCAATTGTTCAAGTAACTTTTGTAATGTTGACAAAATCAGTTCAGTCTAGCATTAGCAAAATAAATCAGTTTAAGTGCAGTTAATTATAAGCTATGATGCCTATGATGCTTTACAATAATCATTACCCGTAGTCATAATATCATAATGTTATAATATCAATTGTAGTAGTAAGCATCATATTTTCTTCAGATCTTTAAAAGAGAACAATCATTTTGCAAATGAATAACTAGATTAAATTAATAGTCAGTTTAAATTTCATGATATTCCTTAGACCTCAAAAATGGAATATCCCAATATGACAAAGGAATACTGTATTGGCCAGATATCGATTCGTGAATAAAACAAGATAAAAAATTATTAGATGATAAGATACGATTTTTACTTTAGAAAAATACACAGAAGTCCTGTGCTCGGTACATAAGTATTAGTTGTATATTCATTAGTTATTCATTAGTATCCACAACTGTAATTAAATTAAGAAGAGATAAAATATACAAAATAAACTTATTAAAATTTTTGCACAGAAAAGTTTAAAAGAAAGTATATCAGATTGATGAATTTCTTTACGAACATTAGTCAAATTCTGATTGACTTTACTAATTAATGAGATGCATTATTCTGAAAAACTTCATTTTTCGCTATTTACTAAATCGTACTATGCAGCAATATTTACAGTAGCGTAAAGACATTATTGTTAAGAGAAAGAGCTTGATAACGACTGAAAGGATTGTAATTCATAACGAAGACAAAACTCTATCTGAACATATATTATACCAATATCAAGAAATTTTGTTTCACATTTATATGTAAGAACAAAAAACGAAGCAAGTAACATATCAATTTATTTGAAAATTCAACAGACTACAATACAAGTCAGTGGCGGTTCCAGTATATCTAATAAAAAATATTTATATACCTTCAAAAATACAAGTTTCTTTAAAAAAAGATAAATTTCATGTAACTAAATGTGATTCTGAGGCTCTGATATGCATATGCTTCTACATCTGAAACTTCAATCAGAGACATCTAATGAAATTAATCAATGTAATAATAATAAGGATTAGGGTTAGATTGTCAATAAATGTAATAGACCTATCACATATATAAAAAAATATTAATAACTGATAATAAGTGTAGTCCAATTACAAAAACAGTAAAGTGTGCTGCAGATGTTATTACAATTGAGACGAAGTTTGTTTTCATAAAAAACAATGCTTTACATATAAATTAAACATCAGTTTATTACAATATTATCAAACAATAAGTTTCTAATGACAGTAAGTTATTAATAAAACTTAAGACTGCACCTATCATACCCCGGTTATGATAAGTGCATAAATTATGATATGTGCTATTATAATAGCCGGTCTATGGCCCGGCTCACAAGCCGGCCGACCCGCTTCAATTTTAAAACTAAGAGGAATCACACACCTATGATATATTTTACTTTTTAAACATTGTAATCATCGCAAAAGCAATCTTTTACATTAACAGGAACATTACTTAAGAAATATCTCTAAAAATGATCATATAAAGTAGTTAATTATTACAGTTAATAAGATGTCACATTTTTGGATAATTTTCATAATTTTAAACAATTTAATATCATTCTTGAAAACCTTTACAAACTATCAAAATAGGTTCTGCCAGATTAGCATTATTCCTACAAATGAATAATGGTATACCACAATGCCTATTATTGTATAATCTAGTTATTCACCAATGATTATGCGGTTGTACTAGTTACCTTATATTATTGTTACTTGTATCTTTTATTATTTGTAATAGTTACTGCTGATGACTGCTTTTCATTTAATTTTAAATGTAATTTATTAACTAACTACAGCATGAAATTCTATTGACATCCTAAACTAATATGTTTTCAAGTCAACGACTGTGTGTGGTGATTAAATTGCCAGCTATTATTATTTTGAAGAATAAATTTGCTTTCATAAATGTAACATTTTTCATACAAATTAAAGATGAAATATTCGCGTAACATACTGTATTATATAACGTATAATATAATTATACATACTGTATTCGTAACGTATACAGCAATCACACACCAACATTTATAATAATACCTAAGATATTTGATCAAACATGTATACATTGTCTAGGATCATAACCAATGTATAAATATTACTAAATTTTGCAGCTGAAAAGCTTGTTGTTTCAAAGAAATTAAAACTTAGTTGAGCTGAAAATTTAGAACACAGCACGTTTACTTGTTTGCTATTCAACAGAAGTTATTAACATTGCATCATATCTAACATCTTCATAAGCGAGTTTAATATATTGTATACTTTCGTTAATTGTGCATTTTTAATGTGTATTCTAAAGTTTATATGTTATAAACTTAACATACATACTTATATGTTATAAACTTAAGAAGTAAGCCTAAATATTATATTATTCTACATATTATTAATTATTTCTAAGCCACTTGGATAGTAAATTGGTAATGAAACATTTGTATCATATAAGTCTATTTATTAATACTGATTCTTTTTAGAATATACTGTTTTTTGTGCAGATTATATAATACAAAAAATTTAATATAAATAAACGAATGTCAGAAACAAATAACACAGTTTTTTAGCAACGTTTTCAGAAAAGAATAAATAATCAAATTTGGCACTTTATATATCTAGTATGACTCCTATTAATAACTAGAACCCTGCCATGAATAATTAAAATTGAATCTTTCTTTAATTACCAGTCATTGACAAATAAAAAAATTAGTTCACATTGAATTTAATTGTTCTATATTTGTTAAAATGAATCTCATGTAAACTAACTGGTATCAGCAAGTCGACAGAGAGCATCATACAGGACACTGGCCACTCCTGGACAGTCCTGTCCATCTATGTACAGTTCAGCGCGTGAGAGAAAACAAGTTTGATGATTGGTACATTTCTCAACAAGATGATTGAAGACAGTCATCAATGGTTCACATTCCTCGGCTCCAGCAGCCACTGGGTCTTGGTCAGCGTCATAGGCTCGCATCCCAACAATCTCCAACACTCGACCCTCTGTGCATTCCAGCATTGTCAGCTTCTTCTCGTGTTTTTGTGCTGATTTTGCTGCAAAGATTAATTAAGAGTAAGTAATCAACAGTTGATTTATTAGGCTCTGTTTACACTAATCAATAACAAATTAACAAACTAAAACGTAATGTCTAAAAGAGTATATTAAGATCAATGTTCAATGTTCAATCAAGATTCATTAAACACCACAAAGAAGATGTTGAATCTTCTTGTTAATTTAAAGTGTTAGCAACTCAGTAAAGAATTATGAACAAATGAGACTCAAACCCCTTTTCAGGTCTAAATTTGATGCTCTTAAAACTTTAACATAAATTTTAAGTTTATGATTGTTGACAACTTTCAATGTTTATATCTTTCATTACCTGAAAATGTTGTAATATTACTTCTTTTAAAGTTACTCATATCAATAACAAAATATTCCTTGCACGCAATATTAGATATTGACAAACATTTATAATTTTCATGAATTTTTTCAAGAGTATAATTACCCGCTTTATCTTCAACTGGCACACACTGATTTCTTACAGTCAGCATAGTGACACCGGGACAACTGCTTTTCTTCATGCGAGTCTCTTCCGGTTGAATAATACAGACTTCGAGTCCATTACAATGTTTCTGTAATCCAATCAACATCTGACGAATCATTGGACAGTTTTCATTGACCATAGGAACGAGCTGGGTGTCTATGCCATACGCTTCAATACCAGTAATGCTGACCTCGTCACCAGAATTACACTGCAGTCTCAATGGTGCTTTTTTGACTGCCTCTGCTAATTCAATAAAGATACTGAATCTCAAATGTCACTTATGCTTCCATTCATTAAGTTTTTGTTATAATTTATCCATGAAATTAAAAGAAATGTTTTCTATTTGTTTAAAATAACTGCCCTTCATATATAAAAATATACAAACTAAAGTGAAGAAGAATAGAATATTGGGATATGAGTGATATCAAGATTCTACTTTAAAGAAATGGACAAACAAACTGACAAATTTAAAAGTAAAACGAAGATTGATTTATATCATTTAAATCTGGCTAATTTCATTCAATTTCATTCAATTATTTATTTTTAAAAACTACAGGTTAATGAAAGTGCTTATAAGAAAATTCAAAAGTTATCTTAAGTTGCAACATTTAAATGGTTAGATAGTTGAAAATTGACATAACGCAGCCGAAACTGCTATAGAAATCTTTATCGTCCACTGGAACAATTTATAAGTCAGAAGACTCGCTGAAACTCCAAAGATTCATCATATACAGTGACTGCCCAAAATAGCGTGGGTCAAAATAGCGCGGCCACAATAGCGCGGTCAAAATAGCACAGGGACAAAATAGTGAATGCCCAAAATAGCGCAATGTAGAGTGTTCCTAAGTACACAATGTCATCATATGGTAGTGTACATTCTTATCGTTCCATAACAGCTATGTGTAATTAGGACAGTGTGGTGTTGATTTCTCACAAAATATTCTAGAGAAACGTTTATGATATTATTAATAAAATAAAATGATTAAACGTTATATAAAGTCAGCTATAAATATTTAAAACTGAATCAAGTATAGTAACAGATAGTAAACTCCCCCACTAGGATAGCCCTGAATTCACTATGGGGAGGTTTTCCTCAAAAATATTTTAGGTAATGACTTTTTTACGTTAATCACTCACATTTCGCATTTAATTAGGCCTACATGAATTTATTTCGGCATACATGTATTCAGAGCTAAATTTTTCACTAAGTCGTCAAAGGAAAGGGTGAGGGTTTGCCGCTAAACTGACATCTTTAACATTACAAAATAAAACATTTTTACTCCAATGGGGGTCAAAGTAACTTCTCCTTGTAAAGGAAACGGTATTTTTGTAATGTTAAACCAAAAGTAACCGAGATAAAAGGTGATCACATACATTTTTGAGGCAACAGTCCCGCTCCCCCCGCCCCCTTATAAATCCTGGCTACGCTACTGGTATTGACAGCCGAGTAACATAATGTTTGCATTTTGTTAATGGTCCTCATTTAGGCCCGCTTTGTTTAATAACATTATTTCACAATCATAAATACAAGTTGTTGTATCCATTAAAATAATCCATTAATTCAACAATGCTTTTCTTTCTCTTTAATTTATATTTATGTATGCCCTATGGGCTTTTCCAACAATATGATGTGTACTTAGAAACACTCTACATTGCGCTATTTTGTCCTGGTCTATTTTGTCCTGCGCTATTTTATTCTGCTGCTATTTTGACCTTAAGCTATTTTGGGCATTCGCTATTTTGTCCTTCGCTATTTTGTCCTGCGCTATTTTGTCCTGCCTGTTTTGACCCTGCGATATTTTGACCGCACTATTGTGGCCGCGCTATTTTGATCTGCGCTTTTTGACACGATGCCCATCATATACTATTATACGCTATTTATATAAAAAATACTATTATATTTTCTCTAAAATCATAGAGCACAAATTATAGTTTATTTTTTATTGATTAAAATTACAAATTCTAGCAACTTACTTCTCTAAATTTCACAAATCTGAGACGAACAGAAAAAAATTAACTTTTCACCTACTGCATACATTGTTTACTATAGGTCTATAGATTGATTCCATTCCATAATGGATCTTGAAAACTTTGCAAGACCAGCTTGATGCAGTTTACTCATTTATAAAGTAAAGTTATCCACATTATTCAAAAATAAGATTTATAACTGAAAATAGCTTAACAAGCAAACCATTACCTGTTTTAACAGCCATTGAAACGCAGTCATTTTGAACAGTTATCAATTTTATCGCAGGACAAGTTTTATTATTTATCTTCAACTCTTGAGCTTCAATTACGCAAACATCGAGATTGTTGCAATGTTTCTTGAGTCCAGAAAGAATCTCTTGAATTCGTGGACAGCTCTGTGCAGCATCAGGGATCAGCTGTCTATCAAAACCATACGCCTGTATTCCTGATATGAGAATTTCTTCTCTATTTTTACACCTTAGTGTGATAGGCTCCATCTCTGTCTTTGCTGGTGGTAGTGGGACTATAAATAAACTATAGATTGTATCGATAATACATGGTAAAACAAAAATACTTACTATATAAAGAATATAAATTTTATTTCAAATAGAAGAAATACAGAACAAGCAATTATAAATAAACCAATAGAATTATTTAGGCAGTATTTCAAATACCAGCAGTAGGCCTACAGTAAAATGAAATGCAGCATTACACTACTGCTAAACAAAACTCTAAACTACGATTGCTAGAAATAATAGGCTCCGGTGTGAGAATAAAAAATGTAAAAAAATATTTGGTCAATGTAATAAATATATAACCAACAACAAATGCAACAATGAAGATCGATCCAGAACTTAATAATGGGGAGGGGAACAGGGAAGCAGATTAACTATAACACCTGATGATCTTTTTTGCTCCTCCCATAGTTAAAATTTGAGACAGATGCACAATTATATTAAAATATTGTTATTATTCTCCATTACATTATAGCTATACAACAAAATACACCCATTATCCAAAACATATACCATAACATACAAATCATGATTAAACATGTATGTTACAATTAATTATCATGACATACATATTACCTGGAAGACACTTTCGGTAGAAGTTAATTCCCATTATTCCAGGACAACTCGCTTTCTTTAGCTTTGTCTCTTCAGGTTCTATAATGCATCTCACTTGACCATCACATAAGCTCTTCAGCACAGCAAGCATCAGTTGAATCTGCGGACATAAGACCCTTGCTTTAGGAATGACATTCCTATTTGAGTCGTAAGCATCAAATCCTGTCATATTCAAAACTTTGCCAGGTGCACATGTTATCCGCCTTCTCTTTGGTTTAATAGTTGTAGTCGATGGAGCTAAATAGCAAGAAAATATCTTATTTTAGGGCTGCGGAAATTAACGATTAATTAATCGATTGATCGTTAACATTTTTAATGGATTAAAATTCATTTGATCAGTAATTTTTCGATTAATTTTTAAGCATGTTAAACGTCTAACTAAATAATAATAATACTTTTCCCAAGTATTATTATTATTATTTAGTTATTGAGTCTTTAAAAAACGACCACACACTCTGTTTACAAGAAACCGAGGTGTCTACTGCAACGTCAGATTTGCAGTGCCTGCAGTAGATTTCCTATTATAATCTTGCCGAGCTGTTTTCTCGAATTTCTGAGAACGATTTATAACTCTGTGGCGACTCATTTAATTCAACCATCAAGGTATATTTAATTTATAATAATAATTCTCTCAGGATATAGTGATAGGCTAATGGAATCAAACTTTGATAACGGTAGGCAGTCGGAAGGCCGTTACTTGATAAGTTTTATAATTAAACTAACTCTCTACGTTTTTCTTAAAGTGTTTTTAAAAAAAATAACTTATGTTAGTGCAACAGTTTGAATTTAAAACATATTTGTGTGAACTGTGAAATTAAGTCATGGATTGTTGAACTAACTAATGTCCGGTGATTGTAGGCCTATATAGTGTATACCAAATTTACCACTGACTGATGCAGAGTTGCAATGCAAGCAGATCAGCTAAAAGTAGTTGGATCTATATGTGCGTTATAATTAATTGAAATTAATCGATTAATCGATAAAAAAAATTCGATTAATCGAACAAGAAAATTGTAATCAGTACCAGCCCTATTTTATTTATTTCTTTATTAGATTCGATTGATGAACATACAAAAAAAATAACCAAAATTGGATAAATATACATTTGAATGACTTGCCAAAGAGTTATCTCACGACTACAAGGTAGTCCCATTAACCAATAGACACTTATCAGAAAAGCAATTGCCATTTAATTTTATATTAGTTTATTAGTGAGATAGTGATATACTGTAACCATGAAAATAATATATTAAATTATATGATGATAAAAGCTGAAGTTTGAGATTTATGATTGCAACAATAATTTTTATCTCCATTAAATATAAACCTATGTCTGTGAGGTTAAAAACAAATTACTGAACGTAAAAGTTACAGCAAACCTTACCTAAAGTCGTCGCTGGCGATACACAATCAGCTCTTATATATATAGCATGAATATTCGGACAATTTTCTTTAATTTTTGAGTATTCTGAAGGTTCAACGGTACAGAAGTCAACATTATTGCAGTGACTTCTCAATCCTTTCAAAATCTCTATGATTCTCTTACAATGCTGCCCCCTTTGAAAAGGCTTTTTATCCTTATCAAGTGTATCTATGCTTGAAATGTTCAGTATCTTGCCATCAGTGCATGTCAAAGTTTTAGCCTCTAGCTTCTTTGTTGATGGTATCGGTGTTGTTAGAATCCTGGCTATGTTACAATAATTTTATAACAGATCAATATTAGTAGTTTTAACATTTTGTGTTAATTGGTATGCATAAAGCTATATCGGTTTAACTGAAATTTAAAAACTTATTTCTTAAGTAAAGAAATTAGGAAACTCAGTAAAAAGAATTTTTTTATCTATTCCATCTTACATTTGACATTGAAAATGTTCAATTTGTTCCGTTCATGACATTTTTAAAATATAATGATGCATTAAATATTCATTTAAAATATATACATAATAAAAAGTTATACATACAAATAAAGCACATTAAATAAGCCTGCCATATGGCATGAAACTCATAATTAATTCAACATATAATTTAATAACAGAATAAATTAAGTTTTGTTACATTAAATGTGTTAGTACACTTAGCAATAAATATTGTTATGAATGTATAACTGAAGCATATTTTAAAAAACTTGTCCATACAAACTTAATGCAAACTTCACTGTATTAATAAGTGACAAGACATGATTTTATAGATATTCCAAAACAAAGGCTTTAAAAGTTAATGTGTCCCAAATGATATTTCAGTTAAACTGCAATGTATTCCAACCTTATAAGCTACACAAATCCTAATTATAAAGTTGAGCCTGTGAATTAAAGCATACCAATGGTTGAGATGCAAACTGTCTTCACATCCATCGTATGAACACCAACGCATTCAGTTTTTCTTTTCTTGTATTCGTCTGAACTGACTGAACAGACTTCTTTTCTGTTACAATGACTCTGCAGCCCGGCTAATATTTCTATAATGCGAGGACAGTTGCTGCCATCTGGGATCAACTTGCCATCTTTATCAAACGTTACGATACTTGAAATGTTTATCATTTCTCCTGGCTGACATCTAATGAGAGTCGATTCTTTCTTAACAGTTGTAGTTGGTACTGCAACAGTCAATGTACACAAATAATAATAAAATTATGATACTGGATACTTAAAACTAGAGGCAAAAGTGTACAAGTAATATGCCAATATGAAATTATAACCTATGTTGTATTATTGTTCTTTATACCTGCAATTCGGTATTAAAAATATCTGAATTATACATATATTAGAACACTATGAGAAATCAAATATATAACCAAGAAAAAAAATGATAAAAGAAGAAAATTGATATTACTGAAATAGTGAGTTATAACTAAATATATACAAATTTATTGAAATAATAAAAACTGGTAAAACCTTGTCAGATTAATAGCTAACAAGTTGTAGAAACATAACTAGAGTTATTTCATACTGAAAAAATAGTTTGTGATTAAATCTGTAAATTTAAAAAGTCAGTTAAAGAAATAAATAATCATTCCCCGCATAGCTCTTGCAAATATATATCTAATATAATGTTTAATATATAAATACAAACATGATTTCATACAAAATATTCTGAATTGAGACCTAAAATGCAAAATGTTATTTATAACTTATATAAATTAAGACTTAAATCACTATAAAAATATATATAAGAATAAAATATATTTGATGAAAATATAACAAAATTGCACAATAAAAAAGTTCTTCCAGTCGTAATACACAGAGAACCTAAGCATTAAAATAATCAGAAATTATTTGAATTACTAATTATAATTACTATTATGATTTTTTATAATGATCTTACAAAATTTATATACTTGTTACCTGTCATTGCAGCGACATTGATACAGGTTTTTCTTATGCCAACTCTAACAATTCCTGGACAGACATTTTTATCAAACTTCAACGCGTCACGCTGTACTGTACATGTTTCATGTCCGTCGCAAAGATCCTGCAATGTTGAATGTATTTCAGATAATCTAGCGCACTCCTCATTGGCCTCACGATCTGTCTTCATATCTGGACCATACCCGGGAGTTTTTGCTATTTTCAAAACTTTGCCCGGTGCACATTTCAAAGTGATAGGTTTAGCCAACTGCATTTCTGTTGTAGTTGTTGGGACTAGTCAATTAAAAATAAGTAAACATAAACAAAAAGTATACATATCAATTACTAATTTATTCCAAAAAACATAATTATAAACAAATATTACTACCATACATTCTCTTAGTTAACCATTACAGTGAGCTTCTTTTGATGATTAACTACTACAAAAATTGATATAACGTTTGATTTTAACTTCTGCTTCATTACAATTGTTATTTATACGAAGTAGTTAGCAGTTCTAGAGGAAATTCAGATATGCAGATAACTTTAGTAACATTCTTAACTAAATATATTTATCAAATATTTAACACTGTCAGTAATTTTACATTTCACCAATACTCTCGTAATTTGAATCTGCCAGATTCTCCAAAAGTTTTAAAGAAATTTTTAGAATTTGTGTGCGTATTGAAAGCAGTTTTAGACAGGATAACGGAGGGGTGGAGTTAAAGATTTTTTAATTTGGGGAGGGGGATATCTAATCAGTCGTTGAAAGGAGAGGGGAGGGGACCAAGGGGGCCGCATAGTCACGTAGCAGCCACCTAGATAAACAAGAAAACAGATTTATAAAAACAACTAAAAAAGTTAAATTAAAAATATTTTATACTACAAAAATAATTGTATTATTATAAAAAAAATTGACAACATTACCAGCTGTTGCAAGAGCATTCACAGAAATGCAGTCCTTCTGAATATTTATCGCTGCAACTCCAGGACAATCATCCTTATTCAGCTTATAATACACTGGCTTTACAATGCATATAGTTTTTCCATTACAGAGATCCTGAATAGACGTTTGTATTTCCTTGATCCTGGAACAACCCTGACTAACTTCTGGATTTGGCAATTTATCATCTCCATATGTAGTGATTTGTGGAATGCTTAGTACTTTCCCATCAAGGCATTGCAAAGTTACTGGCCTTGGTCTTTTCTTCTTTACAACTAAGATGTTCACATTGATTTGTAATGAATTTATAACAACTTTGAGTATCCAATATTTTTAAAAGTCTTTTAAAGACTATAAGTTACAACTAGTGTATGCATGAACTTCAATTGAAAAGATGCAATAACAACTTTGATAAAACTGTTCATCTTATAAAATTATTAATAGAGCAGTACTTTAAAATAATTTGAATAATAATGTATGCTTCTTAGAAATAAAAACTGAGATTTGTTAGAATACATTTTCACTTTTACAACAAAAAAAAATTCTCTTTTAAAAAAACTTATTGTCAAACAAAATATACAAGCAGCAGACAAACAGTAATTAAAATAAGATTATCAGATATAAAATAAAAAATAAAAAAATTCAAATAGCATTATCATATATCATAATGATTAAATAGTCTGTACCATTTCTGATAATATTAATATGTAAATCAAAATATTATCAATATGAATCAATATTAATCACATGGCAGACATCAGAGAATCATCACAGAAATATCTCTAATCACCTGTTGTAGGCAACTGAGATGTTGTGGAAGTTGCAGAGTTTGAATTGCAATCAACCGGTATGTTTATTCCAGATATTTGTGGACAGGACTTCTTCTTTAAGACGATATCATCAGGTTGAAGCATGCAAGTCTCGAGACCATTACAAGTTGTCTGAACTATCATAAGAATTTCTAAAATTCTCGGACAATTAGAAGCTGCATTAGAAATGATATTTTTGTTTGAGTCATAAGCATCAACTTTCAGGATGCTCAGATGTGCTCCCGGATTACATTTTAAAATTGTCGGCTGTTTTTTGACCACCGGCGGGGTGGGAGAGACTTTTGATCCATCAGGTTGGGCAGCTGTAAAAAATTGTTTGAAAGTAAATTATGTACTTCCATAAGTGCGCATCATCTTTAGTATCAGATTTTACCAAAAATAATCAATGACTTGGTTACTAAATTTAATTACTATAGTGACTTAATGTCTTACAGACTATTAAGCACATTTTAGGTATAATCAAATGCCAATTAAAATGCAAAGTAGAAATCTTGTCATTCTATCTTTAATTTTTTAAGTCTAATATATATTGACACTTACTATTAAATTTATTTTAGCAATGATATCTACAAGATTTATACTACAGTTATTTGTTTTAGTAGTCATGTTGGATATTATTAATAGCATACTTAACAGCCCAGGTAGTCCATAATTCTCGGTCTTTGAAGATCTTTAGCCAAGGTATTCAAGTATTTTTATATGCAACATAGTGAATAAGCAAAGGGAGGGCGACCTAGTGAGCTAGTTAGATATAGAGATGGTTCATAAAAAGTGCCATAATGATTATGAATAATTCTTAAACAAAATATAAGCTTATAGACCTACTTGAAGCCTGCAGACTAATGCATTCAATGCGTACACTAATTCCTAACACTCCTTCACAAGCTCCTTTCTTTAGTGTAATTTCATTTGGAGCTAGAACACAGGTACTGGCTCCATTGCATCGAGTTTGTAATTTAGTCAGCAGATCAATGAGAACAGGACATGTTGAGCCAGTGTCATCATTAATTAAAGCTTGGTTTGCATCATATCTATCAATTACTGGAATGTTTAACACTTTTGGTGGATCACATTTCACAATTTTTGGCTTCTTTCTTCTTTTAGCTGGCTTTGTAGAAGCTTCTACTGTGACATCATTGATGGTAGAAGTTTCTGGTGCAACGTTACTGATGGTAGAAGTTTCAGGTGAGACATTATTTATGGTAGAAACTTCTGATGTGACGTCTGAATACATGTATTTGTTTAGTGTATACAGAATAATAATATTAATAATTATAATTATTATTTTTGAGTGACTTTGGTTATGCAGTGCTTTAATTAACGATGACGCTGGCTGCAGCTACATGTGACAGTCATATGTATTTGTTTGTACCATGCAGCATTGTAATTAAATATGTTTATTAAATATGAAATTAAATATGTTTAAAAAAATCAAATAGCATAAAAATTCTCAAACTATTCGACAAACCTGTAGACACTGTAGATGTACTGCTTATTGCTACACAATGGACTGTAATATGCATGCCACCTACGCTTGGGCAAACAGACTTCTTCAGCTTAATAGCATCTGACTCAACCAAACATCTACTGAGACCATTGCATAGGTTCTGCACTGTGGTCAGTATTTCCTGAACCCTAGGGCAACTTGTTGCGGCATCATCGATAACCTTTTTACTGCTATCAAAGACATCAATCTTGGGAATATTTAGCACATTCCCATCAGCACATGAAAGAGTCGAAACCTTTTTTCCCGGAGCTTTCGTGGTAGCTTCGGTAGATACATCTATGCAAGATACATTTTAAGTAAATGCATATAAATTTTACTTTCATTCGATATCTAGAATGCATTAATATACAACATAAATTGATACCAGCAGCCGTGTATAGAGTGCAAGAAGAATGTCTCAGAATAGATTTATTTAGAGTAACAGGAATTTTTTTACTCTGTTTCGAGTCTTCTGTCAGACGCAAGTGCAGCAATTTCATACTAATCGAAAGTCACTATAATTTTTCTAATTTTCAACAATGATGTGTATTTCAATAAGTCTTCAATAAGTCATCAAAAATTACTGACTCAGATTGTAAATCTCCTATTTTTTGTCCATAAGATCTGTAAGAAATGTTTTTAACTTGTGCATAGGGTTGCCAGGTGTCCGGTATTTGAGGCAAATGTCCGGTATAAAAATAGACCAAATACCGGACATGCAAATGTCCGGTATTTTCATTGCAGGTAGAAGAATTTTTTATGTAATGTTAAATGTGTAAGTTTAGAGGTAAAATATTTCTTAACTGAAGAATGTACTGGGATATCTTGCGTCTGCGTTGGATATCGCTATACTACAGTACATATGTGGAAATAAAAATATATTCCGATTTTTTTTGCAAATTTCTCAGTATATCTAATCATGTGTAGGCGTACTCGAAGGCCCAAAAATGAGTGATAAGCTAAAAAAAATGATGTGGCAACCTTACAAGAACAATTTTATTGTCAAATTATTATTTTTGAGAATACAAATACGATCTGATCAGTAGTTACACAAGGAATTTCTGAATTTTTACTTTCATTATTAATAATTATTATTTTCATTAATATATTAATTTAAAATATATTTTTACTCAAACACTAATTCAAACTAAATGATTAAATGCATACGTTTTACACTTAATATTTTAAATGTACATTTCACATTTGATGAGCTAAATTGGCCAATCAATTTTAAACTGTTGCTAGGTGGTTTTGAGTAAATTCCTGATAATTCGAGTAACTGGAAGTGACATTGAAGGTCACCCATGACTATTAAGTACATGAAAATTACCTATAACTTATTTATACATATGCCTACATTTAAAAAATATGTATTTTAAAAAATAGATATCTATTTACATTTAAATCCTTAGGATTGCTATTGGACAGATATTTGAAAATCATTAATCTCATGAATGAAGCAATTTCTAAATTTTCATAATCTTCAAAATATTGAGTTTTTTTATATTGAAATTGATTTTGTTATAGAAACTTTATAACTGTAAAACACATTGAGATGTCAGCGTGAAATTAGGTATTTAGATGTCAAATATTATCATCGCATGTTAACGCTGACAAAAATTTGAGATAATATAGTAATGTTTTGCACAGAGAGTTTTTGACTATTTGCTTTTTACTAATAATTTGAAATATTTCAGTTATATAATAATTTCTCAATAGAAAACCATTTTTTGACTTTAAAAAGTGGTTCGGACTAAACTATTTCAACTTTTAGACTACTATATTAAACTGTGGCGTCGCCACGGTGTCACAAAAGGGGGTTTCTTTCCAAAACTATGTGATGACATTTCAAAGTTATCACTCTATGTTTTTGTCTCCTCATGCAAATTTTTCATCAAGTCGTCAATGGATTTGGGGGGTCACCATGGGCGCCCACAGAAATTTTTGTAGGAGGGGGCAAAACAATGGTCCACGAATAAAATTTTCAACAAGAGCTCCAAAAGTGCAAAACAGTAAATAAAGAACAATGGTATTTATAATATTTTTTTTAACGTAAAATTTGAAAAATTTGAAACATAAAAAAATGTCCAGCCAAGCAATATCCAAACAAAATCAGTTTTTTATTCTTCAATGAATTTTTCCACCTAAAGAGATAATTAATAATATAAAGTGAATCGCTTTATATTATCAGTTGTAACGGTGTCACGGTGATTTTGTTAAAGAATGATTTAAATTTTTGACTCTGAGTTGCACTTTGTGGATCTGAGTAGTTCAGTGCGAAGAAGAAATTGGTTAAAAGCCAAAAAGTAGTATGTAAAAAAATAAATGTCTATTTTCCAGGGGGGGCAAGTGCCCCCACTTGCCCCTATGTGCGGGCGCCCATGGGGGTCACATTAAACTAGCATCTTTAACGCTACAAAAATTACATTTTACTTACAACGTTAGAATTTCATAATCCCACCCCATGACTACGCTGCTAAATTTAAACTGATATTGAAGGATGTTCGAATATTTTTAATGGTGTCGGGTATTTCAGAGACCTATGAAACAGTACTTTTATAAAAAACAAGTTTTAATCAAGTTTATACCTGTAGCAATATATAACAACTTACCTTGCGCACTGACAAAATTATTTCTCTTAAGATTTGACTGAAGAACTGAAAACAAAATCAATAATGCAATTAATAATAAAATTAAATTTCATAAATTTGTTCAATGTGAACTGTTTTTTATGTTAACAGGTTTAAATTTTATGCGATCGACGACTCAAAGAAATAATTTATCAGCAAAAAGTCAATTTTTTAAAATCGCTCTAAAAATTTCTAAACGTTGTATAATATTTATTGGCTCTTTTAAAGTTTGACTGCAGTCAAGGCATGACAAGTATATTATAGTAGGATATGTCAGTTTTATGCATGAATCTCAGCAGAGTTTGAAGCATTGCTAAAGAAGAGCGCCAAAATTACTTTCCCGTTGATTATAGTTTAACTTTAAGCTCTTCTGACAATATTGTACTAACTAGTTTTCTTTACTTCAAATAAACATGACGAACAGGCACATAACCTCCAAAGCCAGGGACGTCATTTGGGGGATAGCAGGGGTGTCATTTGCGCCTCAATTATAAAGATTCATTCTATGTATATTATTGAATAATTTGAATTAACTAGACAAATATTTAGCCTATATACAAAAATGCCATCCACCCACCAGCGAAGATTATTTGCTGACATAAGTTTGAAATTTAAAAGAGTTAGAATAGAAGATGTAACAGCAGTGGCGTAGGCAAGAGGGGGGGTTGTGGGGATTATAACCTCGTCATTGGGGGTAAAATAAGTTATATAATTAAAAGTGTCAGTTTCACGGTTCATGGTTTACACAATTGTTTGAAATTGTCAGTGCAAAGACAGATTTATAAAATATAGGCTTTACTTGATATTAATTCATCTTATTAATCGATTAATTGGTCGACAACTTACAATTGTACAATGAGGGTATTTTGTTTTAAATTTTGAATTTATACGCCTACACATATTACTTTATGTAATATAATTGTCTAATCTTAAGTAGCCAAAAGGATACAATTTTGAACATAACCTACCGATCATTGTAATGCATAAGCATAGTGATCCAAATGATGAATGCATTTCATCCAAAATTCAACACAAATTTTACAGTCTTCAATTAATACCATTGATCTCGAGTCTATAATTGCAAACCTTGTTTGAAAATATAAGAGGTTATAATTAATAGTCCATATGCCTACTAAAGTTTAAAATTTGCATATTGGTCTAGACTCTACTAGCGTTTGACGCAAACAGTTTGTTTGTTGAGTCTCGGTTAAAGTTACAAGTTGAGTCTCAATATATAGAAAATGCTATGCTCATAAGTTTGCAGGGGGGGAGGGGGCGTTAATCAATTATTATAAAAAATACATTTTACTTATAAGTCTAAATTTTTTGAAATCGTTCTGAGAATTTTACGTTTTCAAGCTTACAAGACACTCAGAAGGAGTTTCGATGGTCACCACTAGACTCGAGACCTTCAGTGGCCGAGAACTCCCGCCCTCCCGCGTTCTTCTAGTATAGTTACCATCAGACCCCCATGCTTGCAGCTGTGCATATAGGGAAATCAAATTGCGCTTAGGCCAATAAACCCAATTTGATACATGTAATTATCGCGAATTCACGTAGAGAAAACTCGTTGCATCTTGAAGACATTTAATTATTGAACGATGTATGTTTCACTTATGATAACTTGCCATAATCGGCCTGATCAAGATCGATTATTGGTCTTGATCATAGGCTACCGATTATTTATAATCGGTGGTCTATTATCAAGTCTTGATCATATAGATTATTTATAATCCGTATGACCAAGACCGATTATTGATTAATACCGAAATAATCAGTATTAATCAAATCAAATTAAAACCTGTTGCAAAGTCAGTTTGTTGAAAACTATCGAGTAAGCCTAACTTTCAAAGACTGTTCTAATTTTTTCAATATCAGGACCAAAATATATATTTTATATTATTCGGTAAGGGTAGGCATGTATACAAATTTATTGATCTTTTTATTACTAGAAGTCTAGCTATTATTCGTTTTTTGTCATTCGTTCAATAATACTCTAGGTAGAATTATTAACTTAGGCTAGTCCTACAAACCATCACCATCTCCCATCAACCCATCACCATCTCCGCGGATCAAGTCCTGGCCGCAATCAAATCCTTTCCCCCAGGATCAGCAGGTGGCCCAGACGGATTACGACCCCAGCACTTAAAAGACATGACAGACAGGCAGATAGGTGGAACATTACTCGCATCCCTTACCTGTTTTGTCAACTTTGTCCTTGCTGGTCTGACTCCTGTCTGGGTACGCCCCTTTCTTT